>JAOWAR010133749.1:0-11828 GCA_028571005.1 Clathrina lutea | reverse complement strand
TATGTGTTCACGAAAATATGCAGAGTGCTCGTTCGGCATTGGCGCTCAAAAGGAGGGAAATCTCTGATGCTTCTCGACGACGGCACATGCGCAGGTCCCTCGGACGCTGTGAATCGCTTTCGGTTGCAGTTTGCCACGATATTATCAGTGCAGGTTTCGTGATAAGCGAGAAAGCCATTTTACACCAATGCTGTTTGGCCCCTTCCTGGGTTCTGTATGGGACTTAGTGTCAGGTCAGGTGCACGTCACCCAAAAGTATATTGACAAGCCCTTCACCATCTTGAGCACTCTGCGTGGCGCTGCACCCGATGCAGTCACAGCACGCTTTCTTCCCCGCTTACTCGTTCAATCACCTCGATGGGCCCTGCTCTGGGGCATGTCTCACAGCTGCGCACAAGGGGTTTATACACTGCTACAAAGGATGGTCTATGTGTCGCCCGTGGTGGCTGGCCGCAGTCCTCCCGCAGCATGAGCAGCACTTGGCGCGGGCTCCGCGCCGCCACATTTGTTATCGATTCTCTAGTTTCTGTCATTGGTCAAGGCATTCTGGTTCACTGTACGGACAATCAGGGAGCAGCGATCATCCTCAATCATGGCAGTAGGCTCCCACATTTGCAGGACAAAGCGGTGTACCTCTTCCAAATTTGTCATGCACATGGCATCCTGCTGAAGGCAGAATGGATACTTAGGCACATCGAGTTGATCTGCCGGCCACGGCGAACTTTTTGATCCGGGAACTCGAGCATGCGCATGGGTTCTGCGCGGCCGCGAAATCATGTGTGCACCTAGTTCTCAGTGCGACGCTCGTCGTGCGGCCATCAGGTTGGTCAGGGTTACATGCAACGTTTGTTGACGTCAGAGGTCAACTGTTGACCCCAAGGGGCGCCAGGGTACAACACTGAATATCTAGCTGCGGAGGCATGCTATCAACTTCTAACCATTTCCAAAGTGCGGTTTTTCACCCGTGAAAACCCCCAGTTTGAGTCCAAATTCGGTTGGTTTACGACAAGAGGCCCTGGAAGTAAAATTCAGTGGGATATTTCTAAGGGGACATCATGTGCAGCGCGCACGCGCCGGCATGGTCGAGCCTCGAGTGCCCGGCCAATCAATGGCCAAGAATTTTATCGGTCATCGCGTGAGCTCACGTGCATCGCGCGCGGGATTTCAATGCACGAATGCACAATTTTGATTGCGCATGATCAGGATCCGGCCAACATGGAAGCCTGAAAAGTTCGCTGGATCAACTCGATATGACTTGGCCTCCATCAATCTGCATGTATGACTTCAGTGAAACATGTTAGAGTTGGACGCTGGAGCTCCTTTAAGTAAAGTCTGACTCAGTGCCGAGTTGATCGACTTAAGACCTATGTGATGTCCACCATATGGATATAATGACACGTATCATATGTTTTTCAGATGACGTCTGGCTTAGAAATTCAAAAATTGCGGTATCTCCCTGTTTCTCCATCCGACAGAAGAGCCAGGCGAGAAAGGAGGAATGGCCCAATTGAAAAGGGAAGATTTTCTCCTCTGTCTTTGCTCCCTCCGTAACATGATCAACATTGAGGAGTTTCATTTCATGTTTCACAATTGTTTTGCGAAAATTGAGAGCGTGAACCATGTTAATGCCTCTGGATGCTTGAGGGGTTTGACCTTTTGGCACAGGTTTATTCACTTTGTCACAAATTCTTATTTTTATCTCACTGCCAGGCTTTCTTGCGCCGTCATTGCATAATGGCTGCTGTTTACACCTGAGTGATGCGTCACCAACCTGTGAGTTTATCACCTCCGTTGGAACATCTTCGCTTGTAGGAAACAGCTTGTCATTGCCAAGAGCCACAAAGGTCATGTAGCTGCTGTCGACAGATGATGTTCGCAAGACTTCAGCCGGCAAGGACAGCACAGCTGATTGGTGGTATCCAGCTATTCCTGAGGTTGTTGGGCTGTTTAAAACCAGCGACTCATTTTGTAAATGGAGGTTCTGAGAGGCGTCTGCCTCTAAAACCGTAAAGCGATATCCAAAGAATGTCTTGTGATGTACTTTCTCAGCCCCAAGAGCTAGGTTTTCCCTGAGAAAATATAAAGCACAGGACGATTTACCTTAGCTGCATTCAGGTGTGAGATTCAAGACACGATCCACCTCACAGTCTGATCATCTTAGTTGTCAAGTTAGAGTCCAATCTGAAAACACGGTTTGCCAATCCCACAGAGCTAGGACAAGGCCTCTCAAATATAAGCGTTCACATTATTACATTTGGATTTTAAAATTTTTGTTGATATGGGCAACCACAACTCAGCAGGTCTTCTGCCACGAGACAAGCTCTCAATGGACGTAGACACCCAACACTTACATGTGGTACACTGTGCTTGCTCCCACCGGCTCAGAATGTAGTGTCAGGCTTGCGAAGTTTTCTAACGCTGCAGGGATGCTGTTGACAACTGGCTGCCCTGCCAGAACAGTCGCATTGGTGCTCAGTAGTCGGCTTACGGCAAGCATAGTTTGCTGTTGTGCTGATGTGCTGAGACTGTCTAAGACCAAAAGCCGCTGAAGGATGTCTGCATAGTACGCGAAGAAAACACACCACTGCATGCTGGTTTAAGACGTATATATTGGCTGAATTATAGTTCATTAAGCCCCAGGAACCATTCGAAGGAGTTGTGCCCAAAGAAAAACAATTCCCGATCACCCTTTCCAGTTGTTGGATCTACCTGTGACAACGTGTCTCATTGACCATTGACCTTTACCCTGAACATCATTGCTGCATATATGGCAATGCTTGGCTATGATTTATCAAGTTAGGCTGCACGCCAAAGTCTCTGGCTGTGTGTGTGATATCTCTCGATGTCTACGAATCAAAGCAAGGGACTGATGGGATATCGAACAATATGTTTGATATTGAACTTATCGATTGAGCCATCCTTGTTTGTTCTTAAACGTTCAAGTTTCAAGTTTGTGCCCTCATTCAAGCTCGCCACCTGCAGCCTTCTCATGCGTGCTCCTGGCTTCGCACACCCGCTGCCATTCACCTGCAGCCTTCCGCTTGCAATGGCCTTCGATCACACAGAGTGTCTATCGATCGAGCGATGTGTCCTTCGGACGCCAATAGCGCACTTCGCTGAGTCACTATAACATTCGCTCATCCCAACTGTCTTCGCTTGCCCAAAGAACGCCTCCAACTTCAATTCAGTTACCTTCACTCCCCGATTTCTTCACAAAAATGACAGTCATTATCACAGGGATTGAGCGCAATAGATTTCGATCAAACTCACTGATATCACCTGATATCGATCGATCTGCTCAGCTGTGGCACCTAAACATATAGGGTACATGTCGATATGGTGAATGCTGGACTCGCTCGTAATTCAGATCTGCAGGACTTATTTTGGTTTTTTGGCAGTAAGAATTCAAAAGCAAGGATTACCAGTGAGTAACTTGATGACACTCACAACAATTACATCGTCTAAGGCCCTCCGCACTTTTGGGCCGATTCGCCAAAAAGTTCTGCGAAGAAATTCCTGGCAGCTGATTGGTTTTCTGTTCTGAATGTTGATGTCATCATGCAAATTGATGTATCTAGCGCAGCGCAAAATTGCGTCGACCATGCACATGCGATGCATGCAAC
Source organism: Clathrina lutea (assembly GCA_028571005.1). Classification (NCBI taxonomy): domain Eukaryota; kingdom Metazoa; phylum Porifera; class Calcarea; order Clathrinida; family Clathrinidae; genus Clathrina; species Clathrina lutea. Next base: position 8,205 of record JAOWAR010133749.1, on the reverse strand, counting down.
ACCATGGCATACATGCATGCAGTGCACGGCCGAAGCTGTTGTGTGGCCAGATTCCGATATCCGAATGCGAAACTGCGGCCCAAAAGTTCGGACCGGATGGCCTAAGGGATCAACAAAGTTATTCTTGAAGTAAACCATTCCTGGGCTGTCCTGAAGCTTAAGCTTGCAGTGACATGTGTTCAAATTTCCACCGTGTGCATTGCTTCCACAGACTTAAGCTAGCCAATTCCGTGTAAGGGACGTGCAATTAACTGTGACATACCTAGGGACTTTCCCACATCTCCTGCAGACAGATGCCGGACATATTTCATCTGTTGTGCGACATAAAAAGCGAGCCACTCCGCATTTTGGGCTTGCCCTGTTTGAGTCGTCAGCTGTACATCACAACGCAAACCTGTCCAACCAGTCGGACATACGCATGAGAAGGAATTCCTGCCGTTTACGCAGATGGCGGCATTTTTACATGGCTGGCTCTGGCATTCGTCCACTTCCACCTGTTCACGAATAGATAGGGAGGGAATTAAGATTATTGGACTAGGCAAGTGACTGGGATGATCAGACCATTCTTTCTAAAGGTTGTTAATATCAAACGATGTCTTTAATTCAAAGTTAGGTTTCACTTCTACATTGTTTCACAAAGACAAGAATCAACTTTAATTAAATTTAAAAAATTGATCTGGTGGTCTCCAGCAGACAACCTGCAGGATGGAGGATAATGAAGAGCATTTAAGCGTCTCCCTGAGTTGCCTGGCACTTTCGACAACAATCCTCTCCCAGCTCACCTCACACTTTGCTCCTGTATAGACCTGCACACATGCTCTCGCAGCTAACCTCACAGTTTGCTCCTGTGTAGCCCTGTACACACGCTCTTGTGGCTCACCTCACAGTTTGCTCCTGTATAGTCCTGTACACACGCTCTTGTGGCGCACCTCACAGTTTGCTCCTATACAGCCCTACACACACGCTCTTGTGTGGCTCACCTCACAGCTTGCTCCTGTATAGCCCTGCGCACATGCTCTTGCGGCTCATCTCACAGTTTGCTCCTATACAGCCCTACACACACGCTCTTGTGGCTCACCTCACAGTTTGCTCCTGTATAGTCCTGTACACACGCTCTTGTGGCTCACCTCACAGTTTGCTCCTGTATAGCCCTCTACACACGCTCTTGTGGCTCACCTCACAGTTTGCTCCTGTATAGCCTGTACACACGCTCTTGTGGCTCACCTCACAGTTTGCTCCTGTATAGCCCTGTACACACGCTCTTGTGGCTCACCTCACAGTTTGTTCCTGTATAGCCCTGTACACACGCTCTTGTGGCTCACCTCACAGTTTGCTCCTGTATAGCCCTGTACACACGAGCAGCGGATCAAGCCTGATGCATCAACACGGCAGCCGCCACCATTGAGGCACACATTCTGTGGGCATGAGCGCATGATCTGCTCACACCGTTGACCTGTTCGACCTGTAAACATGAATTGGTACATGTATTTGTACTGTGAGACACGAGTGCCAGAAAATGTTCATGTAATTTGGAAAAAAATCCTCCAAATGAATTGTGTAGAAAAATATAACTTTGAAACATTGTTACAACCTAAGCAAAACTAATAGCATACCTCAAGTTAGGCCATGACTCATAATGCAGAGTACAAAGAATGCAGAGCAGTCTCCAAATATAAATGGGAAAGTTCCCTGAAAAAAAAAAGCATAAGCTGTTGTATTGTAGTACTGCGCAAAAGTTTCAAATGCAATCTGACGAGTAGAGGAAAGTCGACAGTTTGGACCAATCAAAAGCTTGAAAAGAGATTATCCAAATATACGAAGTTTGCTCATCATGGCTCTGTTTCTACAGCGAGAAGCTTACCAGCTGGACACGAACAGGTAAATCCTCCCTGGCTGTTTAAACATGTCCCTCTGCCATAAAAGAAGAAGTCAATTCGATAAACAGGGTTCGTCAATAAAACATATAAGACAACGTTTCAGGAGCACTGTGGCTCCCTTCCTCAGGTCAAAGCAGGCAGTTGTGACGGTCGTTGAAGTCATGAGGATGTCAATGTTCGAGGGTCAAGAACTTTGTGGTTTGATAAACAGGGTTGTTGAGAAGTTTCACAATTCACTGATGTACAAGTGGATGACAGCCACAATCTTCTCATGAGGCTATGCGCAATTGTCAGCACCTGCCTTTGAACATCAATGGGAGTCATGATCATCTGAGACAGCTCCAGGATTGCATTCCGTGCACGGGACTCTTACCTTAGAGGCAGCTTTTTATAAGAAATAAAACCTCTAAGGTGTCTCGATTATGCTTTGCGCATGCCCAACTCGCTCTTTGTCTCTCTATCTGTCTCTCCCTCTCTCCCTCTCTCTATCTGTCTGTATCTCTCTCTCTCCCTCTCTCTCTCTCTACTTTTCTCCCCTCCCAGTCCGCTTATTCTCTGCCCCGCCAGCCTCCCCGATTTCACATTTGCATTTAAAGTTCCTTTTCAACTTGCCTAATGATATTTATTTTAAAAATACGAAAATACTTTCAAAGACTGTGGGCCACGTTTGAACTCTGACCTATTCTCAGTACAGTACAAGTGTTTCAAAAGATAAGAGATCACACATAACCGAGGAAATAGGACTCAGAATCACTCAAATCAAAACGTGAGGCAGCAATATCTGGGATATTTGGGATCTTTGCACGTGTGAGGATTGGCTGTTTCTGCATGGTTCAGTTGACAGTCCTCTTATGCTTTCTTTTCCTTCCTCCTTCCTTTTCTCTCTTCGTCTCCCTCTTTGTTTCTCTCTCTTTCTCTCCACCTGTTTGCTATGCTATATAATGCAACAAATTATGGATGATTTGTCAAACAAAACGACTGGATGAATCGTCAAACAAAACGACTGGATGAATCGTCAAACAAAACGACTGGATGAATCGTCAAACAAAACGACTTAGCTGGTACATCATCTGCAAAGAGAAAAGTTGATAGTGCATGGAAGGATGACGGTGCAGAAAGAGACAGTGAATGAAAAATTGACAATCATGATTTGAGGACGGGCTTAAGTACACTGTGCGTTACTACCGACTAAACACACACAAATGCACACACCCACAAGCACACCCACGTCGGTGACAACTATTTGAGCATAAAAGTTTCTCACTGTTGGAATATGCAGAACCCCTACCCGTGTTGGCATGGTGCAGTCAGACATTCATCAATGTCATGTTGGCAGCGTGATCCAGTATAGCCAAGCTGGCACTGGCAAAAGTAGGAGAGAGACGTGCTTCGGCACACACCGTATCCACAGCTGAAGGAGAGCCAAAGAGAAAAAAAGTGCAGTCTTCTTATTTTTCGTAAGAAGTATGGTAATCAGCACACAAGGTGACTCTCATTATCTCCCAGGGGCAAAAATGTTTCAATGTAGAACATGACAGCCTCAGATGCACAATTGATGGATTAAACACCTTTATTCTTGGATACTAGTCCATCCAGCTTTTTCGGCCTGTATGGGGTTACATCTCTGTGTCTGTTTTTTTGTTTTTTGAGTTTGCGTTTGTACATTTATATGTGGATGGGTAGACGTGCACAGGAGAGCTTGTGTGGGTGCCATTGTTTGCCTGTGTGGCAGAATCGTAGATGATAGTACATGTTTTGCAGCTGGTTTATAACTTGCTTGCTTCCTATTTTGCTGCCCCCTTTAGTGCCAGTGCATGTGCTTCTTGCTTGCATCACTACACGTACACCTGACGTTTGCCTCTCTACCTCTCCTTTTCCGCCTCTCTACCTCTCCTTTTCCGCCTCTCTACCTCTCCTCTTCCGCCTCTCTACCCCTCCTTTTCTGCCTCACATGCGGGACCAGAATGAACACATTATCGCTACAAACTCACAGTTGCCGGGTGGTGCACTTGTTTGGAAAAATTAGGGGTTGGGTATTGTCTTTGTTGTTCTGATCATCTACAATTATACTGAAATATAGCGAATAGCCCCTGTATCAGGAAAAAAATGATGTTCAATAACGTGATGTAAACGACTAGCTAAAGCATGGACGTTAAACACACAAAAGGGGTAATTCGGAGGGGATTTTGGGGCTAAAGAATGATTCGTTAGAATGTCTGGCAGTTTTGCAGAACAACCAATTAAGCTTATTACTTTTCAGTTGTTCATCAGCATGCACTCTCATTCAGACAACCAATTAACCAGCGGCCAGTTTTGGGCTTGTTTGGTTGGTTAGTGCAAAAACAACCTCTTCAACATAACAGTGACTAACCCAACTCCTGCACAGAAGTCCATTCTCTTGTCGCATTGCTTGTCAGTCCAGCCTTTGTCACACACACAATGGTATGATCCCACTGCGTCTCGACAGCTGCCGTGCAGGCAGGGGTCTGGGACACATTCGTCTATGTCCCGCTCACAAAAGCGGCCAGTAAATCCCGATGGGCACTGACAGGTGTAGCTGTTCACGGCATCAGCACAGCTGCAGAGACAGGAGCATATCAGTCTAAGTTGGCAAATGGACATTACCTAATATGCATCTATGATGCAGAACGTTACGGAATATCTGCATGTTCTTCGGCGCTTGCAGAGTAAAATTTAATCGTGTAAGCAGCTTATTTTTCTTTTAGTCTCCCATGATCAATGAAAGCTGATTAAAGTTACACTGACAAGTGATGGCTACATATGGCGGCTATAAATGTATGCAATGGTGGTGAATATGACTCATACAAGCTATTCCTTCTCACATCCTAGCTTGCTAGAATTAGTTCTCAGGAATGTACAAGACTGTTCAGTACGAACCTTGCTCCATTCTGGCATGGATTAGACGCACACTCGTTCTTTTCCAGTGCACAAGTGCTGCCCAAATATCCCTCGGAACACAGACACGCTGTGCTGTTGATGAAGTCGATGCACCGGCCATGTAATGCATTGCAGCTGGTAGTGAGACAGTTGTCCATCAGACCTAGTATGAGGATAAGTGAGCCGCAGAAGAGCATAGACATGGGACATGGCTAAGTGATCACAACTATATCCCCATTATTGTTAAAACAGACAGTGTGAAGGTGAGTCAAGTTCATCATGGACACTTTAGTATATTTTAGCAGAAAGAAAGAGATAAACTAGTTCAATACGATTTGAGAAAGTTATGCTCATTGTCTCAAATTCAGTTTTGCCAGGAAAGAATCTCTTTTGTTTGCTTGCTCATTGATGCAGCCTATGTATGTCTGCTCTCTGCAAAACCATCACAATTTGTCGAACCATGGCATTGAAAAGTAGTTTTTCTATGTATTTTAAACGCTGACGAACACACTTTGAAAAAAATATTAGACACCCCAAAATCGGTGTGTCTAGTTTAGAAGACTGAGGTACATGTCGCGGCTTTCGTGAGGTTTACATAGCTATTCATTTTTTCCCCTGTTTTTGAGGGCTTGTTCAACATGACTTTTTGTGTCTGCGGCAAGCAGCAGTAAGATGAGAAAGAACAAAAAGAACCTCATTATGCGGCATGGGTTCTGTGTCTGCACTTTCATACTCACCAAACTTGTAAAGGAAGATGCGTGGCTTTCCTATTGAAATGTCGGCAGTGCCTGTAAGGTACACTGCTAATGTTCTGTCTCGGTTTTTGTCCTTCCGTACCGACAGAGAGGCGGCCTGCAGCGTCAGCGAGACGCTCGGCACACTGCCTGGGCGAGGGTACAAAAACCTGTTGACCTTCCCCAGTATGCGGCTGTACTTGTAGATAAACATGCGCCCCTGCGACTCCAGACCGGCTATGTAGGGCCCATCGCTTGCCTGGTAATCGCCCATACTCAGAAGGGCGACCGTTTCCCCATACTGGCCGAAAACGGCTTGCTTCAAAATGCCGCTACTATTGTACACAGCAAAGAAGACGACAGGAACGGACATGTTAGCAGCGGCGTGGCCGTACCCACCGAGGAAAACATCCCCTGACGGGTGCAGTGATAGACTCGTAGCGATCGAGCCACCCTTCCAGCCCGCCGCGCGCACTCCGACTGAAGTCCACACTACAGAAGGACGGGCAAGATCGGCGTTCAATGCCACGATGAAGGCTTGTTGCGACGTCGGCTGCGAAGACCGACTGCCCTTTTGCCCGGGTAGCTTCCCGTTCGTTACACCAGCCACGAAAACTATCCCGTTGTTCGACACTTGCAGGGCTGTGGCGCTCGTCGCGGCGCCGATGTCTCCAAACGTGTAGTTTTCTTGCGTGACGCCCCCGGCCCCAACCTCTTCAACGAACGCGAGCGTGGAATGTCCCCTCATCTCAGAACCCGCCACGTACGTCGTCTTCTTGGAGCCAGCCGCGATGCTTCCAACGGTTCTATTCACGGCGTGGAGGCGAGAGTCAAGCTCAGCACCAGTCGATGCATTGAGTCCAAGAACCGCGTAGCCAGGAACTCCAGATCGAAGAGTGTTGACAGCAATGGCCAGTTTCCCGTAGCTCAGGGCAGCCCAGCAATCCATGCCTTGTAAATAGGGCACAGCGTGCTGTACGGTCCACGCAGCTGCTCCTGTATCCTTCCGCAATTTTATAACGAACACAGCTGAGGGCGAGGTCTGCGAAGACTGTACAACGGTGTCCACAAGGCCAATGGTGTACAGGAAGCTTTCTTGGTCAGACTGCACCACGGAGCAACCATAACTGCTGCGAGAGGAGTTTACTGCTTGTCCAGCATATGTCCATTGTAGCTGGTACTCTGTGAGCAAGCAAAAAGTTTATGCAAATAGACCGTTAAGGGGGCCTCGCTCTATGGTCTACTAACTAGTGTTTACCATTGACACTTTTGAATTATCGCACCCCGCGTGCATTAAGTTTCGTTGTCAAGACGGTGGACCCTCACCACCAGGGTCAATATGCCAGAGCAACGCAACACCAGGGTGTTAGATCAACCGCTGCTGGTGTCCAATGTCCAGAAGGCCAGCCGTGACCCAGCAAGTGCCAAGACAGTTAAGCCAAAGCAAACATCAAGTGTCAAGATCGAAAGGGGTGAATACCTTGCTGATGTTAACAAATTCGAATCTTCAAGATGGCGACAGACTTCTTCCACAACTGAGGACCGAAGGAAAACGACTTACCTGTTGTTGCAGTTGATCCTACCACGCTGAGGCAAACGCAAAAGCACAGGCCGAAGTCAAGGGCCAACCAGGCAAACGTTGACGACGATTTCCGTGCTTCACTACACAAAGACATCACCAAGGCCTGGTAGAAGCTCTGGTCCTCCCGGGAAATGCAGCAGGTCGTGTTTTGTTTCGAGCAGTAGCGCTAGCGGCGGAGGACTTGTCAGTTGTTTTGGGAGTTTAGTCAAAAGAAGTTGTAGAGAACAACCGACTGGGAGGGGACACTTGTTTACAACTTTTTTTGCCGATGGCAGCTCGAAAACGGATCGGGCTGGCACTTGCATGAGAACGGCACTGCACCGCGGAGCATGCCGGGCCGCCTTGACTGGCCGCAGCCTTTGTACACACACGTTCTGTTCATGCTAGCTTCTGTGCTGCCCTGACAGGTAAAGGCTTTGGGCTAAAATGCCTTTGACCGCAATTTCCGAGCTCCGGGCCGATGCCCTCTCTGCTCACCGCACGGTGGACGTCATGTTAGTCTACCCGCGCAAGGGCCCGTCACCGAAGGTGCTTTCCCAAGGAGTTTTCAAAGTGTTCACTGCAGTTAGGAAAAGCTGAAGTGTTCATTGAACATTTTTGGCGAGGAGACCAAGAAATATTACCTTAATGGAGAAATCGTCATCAACAAAACAGTCTTCAAAATAAAGTTGATCGCCTTCGTGTTTTGACAAAAGGCGAACTTGTGCTTTCATGAAGGGTACCATATTAGCCCAGTCAAATTACACAAGGGCCCATTACAGAGGTACTAGTGGAACATCACGATATTTTCTTTTCCTACTATAGGAATATAGGTGCTAAACTGAAGATGGTGCCAGTTGCTGACACTTTGTCAAAGGAGTATCTTTTTTTTCTTCCCTGAGATGTCATTTTCAGCGCTCCCAGCGGATCATACTTTCAAGAAAGCTACATCAAAACTGCACAATACGCTGAAAGCTCCTCCTTTGGAAACTTCTTGGGATGCTTCTGAATCTGCTTTTAAAGAGAGAGGTTCTTGCTGGGCGTCCATGTTAACTTCCCATTCTTTTTGCTTTTTAACACCAGCCGGTAGATTTCTTTAAACGACGTTGTTACCTGACGAAGGCGGGAGCAATCC
>JAOWAR010133638.1:2500-11830 GCA_028571005.1 Clathrina lutea | reverse complement strand
TGTGCCGACTGGCATGGCCTCTTTCTTTCTTTCTCTTTGATTTCTCGCTTCAAAATGTCTGTTCCGAATTAGATGAGTGTGTAAACGAAAACACGCTTGTTGACATTTGCCTTGGTATCGTAGATCTTGCAAAAGAGACAGAAAGTAGACTGCCTAATGCAAGCTTTAAAAGTCAGACAAAGGCATATGTCGCACCAACTGCAGGTGCATGGACATCTACTTGTCCTTGGACTCCACCCCCCTCCCCTTTGTAGCTCCGACGTGCACGTTTTGGTTATGTTCTTCACCACCCAGGCTGAACTCAAAGATAATGTCAGCATACCCTTACCAACAGTAAGAGAATCAACTAGGCCTTGTTCCTCGTGCACCTTTCATCTGTCATTTTATTTATGCCACCTGTGGTCTTTCAGTCCCCTCTCTCTCCCCTTTTCTAGTCCTTACCACTTCTGTCCTTTACTCTCCCTTCCTCTCTTTTTCATTCTTTTAGCACCGGACTCTAACGATGGCAACACGGAGAGTTCAGCACCGGCCTCCAATGATGGCAACGTGGAGAGTTCTAATGGAGAGAACCCCGTAACGAGTGACTCACCTGTGAAGGAAGCAGTTGGTGGTGCTGTGACAGCGCTTCTGAACAAGAAACGTTGGGGTTCTAAGGCAGCAGCTATTGGATTGGGTCCTGACCAATTAGGGCAACTTGCAGGCACCGCAGTGGCAAAAGGCCTGCCAATGGCACAATCATTCTTGGCAAATGCAGCAAAAGTGGTTGGCAGGAAAGTAAAATCTGTCGGTGCAAGGATTGCTAATCGACGAAATAGTAAAAAGTCCGACAGCACAAGTCAACCTAGCAATCCAGCCTCCCGTTCTCTCCCTTCCCGAAGCAAGTCATTCTCGGGCCCAACTCGCCCTCAGACCTCGCTGTCTCAACCAAGTCTCAACCAAGGCGCTCGACCCGCCAACTTCAAACAGCCCCAGGGAAATGGCAAGCGTCAGAAAATTAGCAAGAGTCTGGGTAATGCCCGGCGTCGGGGCAAAGCCTGGCGTTGGGGCAATGCCCGGCGTCGGGGAAATGCCCAGCGTCAGGGCAATGTCCAGCCTAAGGGCAATGCCCAGTCTAAGGGCAATGCCCAGCCTAAGGGCAATGCCCAGCCTAAGGGCAATGCCCAGCCTAAGGGTAATGGCAAGCGTCAGGGGAAAGGCAAGCAAGGTCACTCGAAGAAGAAGAAGAAAGGCAGTCGTCGAGGCTGACATCCAGCCAGAGGAAGAGGAATTGTTAGATAGAAAGCTGGAAGAATGTGCCTAGCATGTTTCACCATTCGCCCTATTGATTTTTCTAAGCAGCATTTTGCCTTTTTACCACATACCAAATTAGTGTTGACTTTGATGAAGTTGTTTTGGTTCATTTGATTTGCCTGGGTTTCAGTGTACTGTTACTGGCATTACCAACATTTTTTCTGCCCTTTTTCATTCTTCTCTTTTCTGCTTTAGAAAACTCAGGCGTGTAGACTTGCAATGCACAGTCACACTGACACTCAACTCATTCCTGGAAAGGGAGGGAGGGAGGGGGAAAAGAGAGACTGGAGAGATTAGAGACACAGGAGAGAGGAAGATAGACAGTAAGGATGGGAAGAGTAAGAAGGGGCAGAGATGGAAGTCGGGGAGAGCGAGAGAGAGAGAGAGAAAGAGAGAGAAGGTGGATATATGGAGAGGAAAATGAGCTGAGGAGGATAGAAAGAACTAAAGGCACGCTGACTATAATAAATTAATTATAATCTAGGCATACGTATATCATCAGTCGGACCGCTTCCGCTTGTTCGTTCACAACCGCAGTATCCTCTGGGTCCTAGCCCCTGCACAGCTTTCCACGACTGAGACACTCACACATGTTTCTGGTGCCTTGGTCGAGCCCCCACTTTGGGAGGCCAGGTGGTGCGGATGCGTCACATTCATGCATGCACGTCGTAGCTTCATGCAAGACCCGCGCCTAACGCAAGCTCGCAGACGTTTCGGTACAGTCAGTTGGTACGGTGAGCTCTTTTGCCAGTACTGAACGTCCTTTAATGTTAGCCTGACTTAATTTCCGTGGCGTAGACTAAGTTTATGCGCAGGGTTATTTTATGGATTCTGCTTACTCTAAGCTCACTACTACCTGGAAGTAGGCATTTAGGTCCAGTCAACAGAAGTCAGATATGAGAGCGCGTGCGCCAACTTTCTATGGCAACAAAAGCAAGAAAAATGGCGCCAAAAGGGAGGCTTCGAAGAAGAAAAGGCAAAATAATTAGCTGTGTGGATAACGTGATTTCCATTTGATGTGGTTCACTGGTTGCTTGCCATACAAAGAAACACTCCACAGTCCCAGGTGTTTTCTTTTGCAAACCCTCCACAAAGTAGGGATTTGAACGTGGTCAATAAGTTTCAGAACAAGGAATTTCAACATTCCTGCACAGACGATTGTGTTACTGGTACAGACAGTTAAAGGGACACTGCGACGCTTTTGCGTCTCCATTACTTTTTGCCAAAAAATGATTTATTGCTCTAGGCTACGTGTTCTTCACGTGAAGAGGCAAATTTTCACCCAGCGCGTGCACAATAGCTGAGTACAGTTTATAGCCGGCCCGGATTCATCCTGTCAGTCACACCATGGCAAACTTACCTACTTCACAGTGAAAGTAAGTTCATAGAAGAAGCTTAATAAACACGACTCGATAAACAGTTGAATTGACCGAAAGAATGCAAAGTTAGCATTTACCTATCTATATGTTCGCTACATGGGCATGCTCTCAGCCTGTTTACCAGCAATCATAGTATAGGAGTGCACAGGCCAGCATGCAGGGGGACTCAGTGCTGTGCCGAATTAGGTGTAGAATCCCTAGCCATGATTTGAAATTGGCTCTACACCGACTCAGTCAGTGTGATTGCAAAGTGATCAAGTTGCCAAGATTTGCAGCCATAACAGTCCTTTTCACCGATGTTTCACCATCACTAAGTCAACGGCAACCTTGAGAGAGAGAGAGGGGGGAGGATTTAATTGTGGTAACAGGGCAGGTGCGTGCATGCACATGCTCACGGTCACACATAGCAACTTGCTAGATGAAAGTGGCGTTCGACGTCGATACTGGGGTTAATTGCGGTCCCGTCTCGGGTAGTGGATCCTCAAAACATGAATTGCCAGCGACCTTTCCTGGTTTGGGGAACTTGGGAAACAGCTCACCGGATTTCTGTGCGTCTAAGTAGTTATATTTAGCTCGCTAGACAAGAACAGAGCAGAATGATTCGGCTGCTGGACCAGAGCGATGGCTCAACAAATGCTAAGCACAAGGAGGGACCGGGCACGAGCAACGGGGCAATGCTGAGGGCAAACTGTGTGGTGAAGAACGTCCGAGTCAATGTCGGCTGTCAGCAAGGAAGGTTTCTCGATGGTGGTAAAAAAGGCCGGCAAAGCACATTATCGACAAATACAGAGCTGAAGGAGTTTCTACGGTTGCATGACGGTCGTCCGACGGGAAAGAAAGTCGACCTTGTTCCCAGGTAAGTCAATTGACGAGCGTATCGTCTGAAGTTTTCACCCTTCTAGTTTGATGTTCCGTTTTGTAGGGCAGTGTTTTACTACGAGAACCCTGATGCATGTTGAGCCTCGGCCGACAATGCAGACGGTGGTTGCAAGAGTGAAAAGGGACGATGAGCGAAAGAGAAAAGCTATCCCCTGCACACTGTATGAAGCTCGAGGGCAGGAGGTACGACTAACAACACCTGCTATGATGGAAGATCTGCGGTCGTCGTTACCAAAAAACTGTCACTTACTTGGCATCTGCCGAAGAAGCCATTATCTATGGTACAATGTGTGTTTGGCCCAACACCACGTGGTAGTGTGCTGTTGTATCAGCTGCGGAGAGCACCTCTAGTCAAACACCTCCTGCACCTCCAAAGGTTGGTGTGCTCATATGGGTCATTAGCCATGTTGGCTTGTATTAACAACTTACATCCCTGAGTATTGCTTGTTGTTGCTAATCCGTTTTACTTTGGCACATTGCCATTCGCTAATCGGTGGAGGCATGCATGTATGGAGGAATAACCAAATGTATGAACTCATACATGAATATAGAAAAAAAAGAGAGAGAGAAAAGAACGAGACGAAGCAAGCAAGAGCTCGAGGTGAGCGAACAGAGATTGACAGAGGTAGAGAGAGAGAAAAAATAGAGAGAGTGGATCGAAGAGAAGGTGAAATGGGAAACAAATCCCAAAAGGAGAAATAAATACTTACTAAAAGAAAGGGCACCAGTGAAGGGAATGACTCGAGCCAAAGTGTGTCAGAATAGGAAGAAATATGGTGGACGAATGGCAAGAACCACACCAGCACAGGCAGAGTGCAAAAAAAAGGAAACAGCAGCAGATCTTGTGGCCCTATTCCCTAACTGGGTGTGTGTATGTGTCTAATATTATAATCCTGGAAACTTTCATAAGCGCAATACTTTAAATTTCTAATTTGGACATTTCAGAAGCAATTTTTTGGGGGAAACGGTGAGATCAAGTAAAACGAAAACTGCATACTGCAGACAACAGTGGGGTAAAGGCTTGTGCACTTTGACAAGTCTATTACAACTTGGTATTCATCAGTATGGATGTTTCGCTTGTTAAAAGCCAGCAGTAGATGAAAACGGCAGAAGGATGGAACGTCGGTTTTACAAAGTTTACAAAATTCCGATATAAATGGCCGATTCTGCAAACGTTCAGAACCTCTAAACTTTGGGAAACATTCTCATTTTCCGAATCTTTCGAAAGTTAATCACCGACGAAAGTTTCCAGGATACTTGAGAAAGGTGAACAGAACTGCTGGTGAATGGTAAAATGTTAGTATTCTCCGACCAAGACGTGTCTGTCTGTCTGTCTGTTTGTGCCTGTCTGTTTGTGCCTGTATGTTTGTGCATGCACGTTGTGTTTATGTGTTCAGTCATCATTAGTCCATCCTCCAGGGACAATGTGCTTTTCTGTCCACCACCATATCCCTTCACTCTTCCTGATTCTTCTGTAGCAGCAACTTTTTGACTAAGAATATTCTCTCCTGAAGGCTTCAAAACACGCCACAAGACATCCCAGTACACCTTCGACATTCCTGTAACTTGTAAGAAAGTCCAACCAACTTCCATCAGGATGAGGCCAGTACGTCACGAAAACGAAGTCTACGACGCATCTTCAAGCAGGCAACTTCCTCCTTCAGCTGACGGACTTCCTCCCCGATCAAAGCAGCGCCTGTGTCCTTCTTCTGAAGCTCCAAGCGCAGCGAAGTCGGAAGTTCTTGAAGAGGACCAAACACCTGGAGTGGTTTTGCAGTCGACTTGCAGCTTCTTTTCTGCTTCTGCTTTCGACTGCGCTCACTGGGGGACGGACGCACAGGGCGCTCTTGCTTGAAGGCGAACACTGAGGGGACAGCGTCGGGCTTCAAGCGACGGTAGGGCCGTTTACAAGCAGGTTCGTCCGCCAAGTTGTCCTTTGGCGATGACGCGATACTGCCAGGAGAGTAATAGTAGTCTGCCGCAAGGAAATGAGCAATACAAACCACCGTGTTCGCTGTCATGCGAAAGAAGGCTCCCTCGTCCCGACGAATAGCCACCAACCAACGCTTCCTCAAGTCGTCATTTCTGGGGAAAGTGTAGAAGGACCTCATGGGAGACTTGTCCCGCCGATTTGCACACATCGGCACACAGCAGTGATCGTGAGATGGCATTTCTCAAACCTCGAGGCCAAGGAAGAAGACGGCCACAAGACACACTTTGGAGTGCGGTTGCCAGGGCACTGAACTACCCATGCCCCAACTTAAGCCCGGTCCCTCTTTGTGCATAGCATCTATTGTGGCAACACCGCTAGCACTTGTCGAAGGCGGTTGTACCTGATCGTTCCGGCTCGGAAGTCCAAAGTGGTGTCGCAGCGATGACAATGAAGCTGCAGCCACGAGATTTGTGTGCTTCGCTCCCTTGGTGTGATTGGTGAGCGCACATTCACCCATTCGCGCTAAATCAATCGACTTCTTGCAAAGCTTGCACTTCGCCTTCAGTTTGTCACTGGCATCTGAATCGATCCAGACAGAGTAATTCTCATCCCACCTCCACTTGTGCTGAAACACACATCCAGCCACATCAAGAAGTTCTGGCTTCGAACGCAAAACAAGCAAAAAACGATACTGGAACAAAACGGACGCTGCAGAGAAGAGTTGCTGTATATTATGTGGAAGATGAATTTCAGTTCTTCCAAACGAAGACTCCATTGGCCATATTCTACGTTCTGTACTATTAAATAACCGTTGTTTTGAAAATTCATGAGGTTTTCAAGGTTTCAAGGTTCCCTGCAGACTCTGTCCAGGGCATCAAAAGTTCTGGCGTGATCTCAGCTGTTCCTGCCAAGAATGTCCATTTGCCAATGAAGCCAGGGATAAATGCTGCATGCGGTTGAATACGTGCCACAACGCTAGGGTCTCAAGTTGAAGCTTCCATGTGGCGACTGCACTCTCTGTAAAGGCCTCGCAAAGTTCAGGAGTTCCAATCAGTGCTCCAAGGAGATGGTGGCCATCAGTGGTAATCTGCTCACACGCTGTCTTGAAACATCTCCTTGGCAGGCTCTAGCCGACTGTCTTTCGCAATAAGCCACGACTTGACAGCATTTGGGAAATATTCAAACGCAGGCCCTATCTCATTCAGCTTGTCCCACCAACTCCTGAGTTGTTGCAGCTTGCCACCACCGGTTGCATCGTCTGCGTGCCACACTTGCTTGGCCTCCTCAGCGAGCTTCTTGATTAACGGAACCACTGCCAGGCTGTACATTGCCATAGCGAGAGGATCTCCCCAGGGGGTCCCCTCACACGAATGAAAAACACAGCCGCCAGTATAGAGCTCCGCCGGGGTATGGTAGATGTTGGTGAGGATGGTGGAGATTTCTGGGCAGATCCAATGGATGTTGCGTAAAGCAGCAGCGCTATTCAAGTTGTTGACCGCGTTTTGCGCGTTGACAAGGAGAACTCCATCCGTGTCTGGGTCTCCATAAATTGAGTGCAGGGCATGAATGGCCGCTTTGAGGCCACATAGCTGGCCAGCACAGAGCTGTAAGGACCCGCCAGCCAGCTGTACTTCAGGATTCATGATCGACAGAACTGTCTTGCCAATGATGCGTCTAGACACTTCACAAATCCCGATGGGACAAACCCCCGGGTTCTTATCCAGGGGGATGTCAACAGGCAGGCAGGGGAGATATTGTCCCAGGATCGATCATCTCGGAGCACAGACGACGTCCCAAATCGGCCAATGCTTCACATAGATCAATTGACTGCCGTTTGAAAGCTGTGCAAATGCGTCTCCAGTTGTCGGCGTTCATCCTAGAAGGACCAGCGGCTCCTTTAGTGCGAAGCGCGGCTTGACGAATGGCAGCCCCTGTTAACCGGTCAAAATAGACCGGGTGAACATCCTCTGGAGCCCATGAATGGTCCACGTGGATGAGCGATTCTAATGATGCAGTCGCTGCAGGTGGGTGTTTCTTTATGAGGGCTTCACGCACCGAGGTGGATGAGCCCGGAGTGGCAGGAGCGTTGAGATCCAATACTCCCTTCCCGCCCTGCTCTCCAATCTGTTGCGACAAAAGGCGCATTGCCGCAGAGATCTTGCCAGAAAAGATCAAATTGGAGAACGTGCGAGAGAAATGACCTTTCTCACGGATACAAGGCGAGCGTTTTGACAAAATTTTCTGTATTGTACGTCCTTCACGCACAAGCTCGTCGATGCGACCAAGACTCCAAACCCTGAGCCTGCGTGACAAGCATTTGGTGTGCTCCTCAGCTCGAGAAGTTGAGTGAGGCCGTTGAAGAACCAAAGTAGGTAGAACCATCGATGCCTTCATGGCGATGCTTTCTCAAGCAGAGTGGTCCACAAAAGCTCTCAGCAAACGAGTGAGTTCGGTAATGAAAGAAAGCTTTTCCCTCTTGACCGAAAGGTACGGTGAACAAGTTTTGCCGCCAGTGGACAACTTCACTATAGGCAGTGGTGATTGAGTCGATAACTGATAAACCATCCATAGCCTCGGGTTCATCATTCCAAACCAATGAACTCCTTCCATTAGGACAAGTCGTGAACGTAGGAAGATCCTGGTACAAACAACTGTCCATTGGTTGAATTGGAGTTTCAGCGACTGCCACCGAGCTTCCAGCGCCCGCGTCCGAAGTTGCGCTGTACTTGTGATCGAGAGGTCGTGATGCAGCCCCTGCGGCCGCGGTTGCAGCGCCGCGGTCAGTTGATCGATCCTCATTGAAATTCCAATCGAAATGCGTGGGCGCGATGTTGGAGCTCTCCGTGTTCATTTCAGTCAATCCAGCCGAAGAAGACGAGTGAAGACGATGGGGTCCGAGTTGGCAAGAAGACCGTTCTAGTCTCTTATTTATCTTTCCATCTATCTATCTCTATATCTATCTATCTAGCTATCTATCTATCTTATCTGTCTGTCTGTCTGTCTGTCTGTCTATCTATCTATCTACATGTATCTATTTGTCTATCTATCAGTTTCCTGTCTAATTCTTCCCCCTTGTTGTTTTCTCTTCCCTCACCACTTGTTGATTTGGATCCAGTGGCGCCAAACATGAGTTCCCTTCGGAGAAATCTAATCTGTTATGGTATAGCGGGCTTTGGATTCATGATTGGTGTGGGGTCGGCCAGAGCTCGCACCATGATCGAACTGGCCCAGTTTGACACGCCGGCTGGTGAGTGGGCTCGGCGGCAGATTCCAAACTACTACGAACTGCAACAAAAACAGGGCATGCTCCAGCAAAGAAGGTGAATGGTCTTGAGCTGTGTATTGCTTCTGTTGAAGATATTCTTGTCAGAAACTGCTGAGCAGAGCTGCTAGCCAGTAACACAAGCAAGCTAGCTAATACTTCGTTGTATGTTGAATGCAGCTGTGTGCTGCGAAGACATCCAGGAGGTTTAGCTTGCATGAGGACCTAAACGATGCATTCACCATTGGGCTCTGTAGCTATGCACCATGGTCCAAGGAAAGGTCCGCTGTCTCCATGATCTCTTTTTTTTTCTTTATCATGATGTTGGCTTATTGCATTGAGCAGACACCACAACAAAACATGACATGGTTGACCATCACGTAAATTTCAAGTGCATGTTTTTTTTTCACTAATGGAAGTAAAATAGCAATATCTGTCGTTTTGATACCACTGCTAGACGAATCGTTCAGCTAGCACAAGGTGGGGTTGTTTTTTGAACCTGTTTGTGATGAGTGTGTTTTATTTTTTTCTTTTGTCTGAAGAGATCAGAGGTGTTCTGTTTGATGACATCAGGGAAATGGTTGAAT
>JAOWAR010133527.1:0-11832 GCA_028571005.1 Clathrina lutea | reverse complement strand
GGGGGGGTCACTCCTTCTCCCACCCTATTGTCAGTAATGCAATGACATCACATACTTGAGTAACTTGACCTTTTTTGCGACCGGTCGTCACAGGCGCTCTTTCCCTTTCCGTGATATCTTTGACCAGGGCGAATCTTTCTTTTGCAGCGCTTGACAGGAGTGTGTTCACATCAATTTTACCGCCTTATTTTTTGTTTCTTGCCAGAAGCTTACCTTCGAAACAAAAAAGTACAGCAAACTGGTTCACTAACCACCCGAAACGAAACCAGCACCACGTGTTGAACTGGACTGATGGCCGCCATACTGATTCCTGCCGATCCACAAAGAAAGGAAACTTTTAAAAAACCGACCTTCTCACCGACAGATCAAACGCTCCATGTTACCGCCTCAAATCATCAGAGCTCACATCAAGCGCGAAACCGTTGAAAATAGAGATGGCGGGGAACAAGCAGAAACCACCCGAATTTTACTTGAGGCGGAAAAACAGTAGTGGCCTCCCTTCATGCATTGTTGAGTACATCCGCGCGTTCCTCTTGAGCACCTGTCTTTCTTCTTCGACAACTGGCTCCTTCCAGAGCGATTGCTGCAAT
The DNA here is from genome assembly GCA_028571005.1 of Clathrina lutea. NCBI lineage: Eukaryota > Metazoa > Porifera > Calcarea > Clathrinida > Clathrinidae > Clathrina > Clathrina lutea. The sequence goes on along the minus strand of JAOWAR010133527.1, from coordinate 11,242 downwards.
GCATAGGGCCTCAGTGAGGCCTAGTTAGCTAGCTCTTTGTGGAGACATTTGGTATCAAATAGTATTTACTCTCTAACCCAGATGAAAAACCGAGTCAACAAGTGCTGTCTGGCGGGGTGCCGGATCCCTGGACATGCAACAGACCATGAGGCCTCAGTTGAGCTGTTGACGGATCGATCGAGCATGCCGGTGCTGTGACTTGTGGCCATTTCACCCAGTCGAGCGGTCAACTTCAGCGGAGCCAGTACTAGTCGCAAGTAAGTTCATGATCAGGTGCACTAGGCTTCAGCTCAGCTGGCCCTGTGGCAGGCCTTTGCTTATTTTGCGTTTTCCCTGTACAAGGGCTTCTCTGGACATCAACCCTTCGACCTCAGGTATGGTTGCACTATACATATTGGTTGTGCCAAAATCTATGCCTGGAGGGTTAAGGTATCGAGTGATGGTGGAGCTTTCGATTATCTACTCTTTCTTTCTGCGACAGCAACCCGCAAGACAAAGTCAAAGAAGCCTAGGTGCACCAAAGTGCATTGGACACAACGATCGATACGCGCACATTAGGCCTACATACATGTACAGTAGTGATCGCCATGGCGCAGCCAGCTGTGCACCTGTCACCATGGATTCGCTAGTACCGGCGCCGTCCTCGTACACAGATGAATGTCACGGATTTCTGGCAATGTCAGCTAATTCGAACCCTCCTGGTATACAGATGACCCTCCTGGCATACAGATGACCCTCCTGACGTACAGATAACCTTCCTGGTGTACAGATGACCCTCCTGGTGTACAGATAACCCTCCTGGCGTACAGATTACCCTCCTGGCGTACAGATGACTGTCCTGGTGTACAGATGACCCTTCTGGTGTACAAATAACCCTCCTGGTGTGCAGAACCGTCCTGGTGTACAGATGACCCTCCTGGTGTACAGATGACCCTCCTGGCGTACAGATGACCCTCCTGGTGTACAGATGACCCTCCTGGCGTACAGATGACCCTCCTGGTGTACAGATGAGGTGGTGATTCATTTTTTTTACCTTTCGTTTGATGTAAATCAAACTAGCATCGCTATTACCATGGCCAGCAATGCAATGACAACCACACAAGCGCCAGTCTCTTTTTACAAAAGCTTTTGCCGTCGCGATTTTTACCCGTGGATCATTTTGACTGGAGACCCCTTCTTTCTTTTTCCTAATCTGAACGAGGGCTCGAAATATTCGGCCAGCACGCCTCACAGCGTCCACAATAGCTTACCTGATGGTTCCCATAAAGCGTTGGTGCTAGACTGAATGACTGTGTCATGATGTATCCCATACACTTTGAGGTATCAAATTGACATTGAAATTGGGATTTTGTTAGGCTTCCCTTTATCTAGATTCATGAGATTTGATTGCTCTCATCTACCAGGCACAGTCCATTTGAGTCGGTACCATACAAAGTCTACTCTTTCTGCCAATCTTCCACTCGTCCAATGGTGATGACCAACTTCCAACAGGCATTATTAGGTCTAGAATTGCATACATATTCTCAGTTACCGGGGCAGTGCCCAAATGCGGGGAGTTTGATTGTATTTTTCCGCTATCTTCTCATCTGAAGTCGATGCCAGCCCACCGCTTGAACTTCCGACTTCCCTGGGTATCTCAACTTTGCCAGTTTTATTGTCGCATGGTGTTTGTTAGTTTGTCAGTGGGCTGTGACAATGTGTGCACAGGTTTCGTATGGCTTTTGGAAAGTTTGGAAGAAGTAAGGATTTTCTTTTTGGTTTTCCCAACCTGGAAAAAGTATGGAAAAGCCCCAAAGAAGCGTGATGTTTGGAAAAAGTATGGAAATTCGAGCAGGTGTTTCTGGTCCCGACGACCCTCCGGGTCGCTAGATCATTGAAAGAAAAGAAATGTCCCTCTGTGTCGTGTCAGTTGCATGTAGGCAGAACACGACAGTTGCAGTTGCCTGCATGCTGTGTATAGTATGTGGCCTGCAGCATACTACACTTTTCCATTGCCAAATCGTGCTGCCGTCTTTCTTCTAATCAACAGGGCCACTAACTTTTTCTTCTACTCTGTACTTCTAAGCAACACTCAGCTGAAGTGAGCGGAAGTGGCTAGTGGCCAGCATTTGTGCTCTATACTCATCTGCTGATGAGTTGGCTGAAGAGTCTGTCACTCTGAGAGCTCAGGGGACATATCTTTGCTTTCAAAGTCGAACGCACTTCAGCGTTCAGGAAAAGAAGAAAAAATAGAAGATAAAGCTGTAAAGGAGTTGCTCGTTGAGAAGGTCAAACTTTTCAAGAGTTCAAAGTTCATAATTGTTGTGTATTCCTATCTTGTCTTTCGTACATGTTATGCTTTCTCTACGCTCAGTCTCCTATTTTTGTTTACATTTCCATTAAAATTATTGCAGCAGGCCCATGGCAGTTCACCCAATGCTTCTGTAACTAAGTTTTTTTTATTATTATTTGTTTGATTGGTTCATGGTCCCGTGCAATAGTACAATGCATTTTGTAAACCTCAGTAAAATACGTCACCCACATCTTTGGGGAAAGTTCAGAGTTTGGAAAATCTGTAGCAGCTCTTGAAAAAGGTTTGGAAAAGGTCTGGAATATGGGTTTGGATAAACTGTACGGACCCTGTGTGCGTTACCTGAGCGGTTTGCATTGTAACCAGCTTGACATTAAGTTTGGTTGTGACATCTGTGGCTAACGCTTGATTTCTGTGTCGACAGGTTTTTCTCTTCGACAAAGCACTTGTTCTTAGCCGACCTGTCATGCGGAATGATGAGAGAACCTACCAGGTTAGCCTTCACCCGTTCTACACTACCAACATGCGTGTGGAGCAGAGGGCAACGACTGCAAGTCGTGATGGCTCATTCCGTGGTGTTCGCCGAAGCACCAGCACTTCAGGAAATTCATCACAGCCATCGTCTTCTTTCTGTGTGTTTCGTACGCGAAGCTCGATCGTTCTTTTTGGCAAGGAGCTGGACAGTATAACACTCACAGCGAAGAATGAGCATGACTGCAAGGCGTGGCTAGGTGCCATCAACTCCACCGTGCAGAAGGCGCAATCTGAACTGGAGGCTCTCAGGAGCGTTCGTCGGGATCTTCTCGGCAAGCAAGCTCCATCAGAGACCAAACCTGGCGCTTTACCAACAGCAACGTCTCTCCTCGGAACACCGAAGGCTGAATCCCGGCCACGGTTCAGACGACGTACCAGCCTCCCAACACCCGGTACCAGCGCTAAAGAAGGCGTGTGTCGGACAGTCAGCGACACCGTCCTGTCGCCTTCTCCAACGCACGGCTCTAGCCTTCGCCGTCGGTTGAGCATCCAGGATGAAATTGAGGAGATCACTCACGTTTGATCGCTGTATTTGTCTTATCTTCTAAGCGTCTCCCTCATGCAGCTCGACCATCGAGACGTGATGTACAAAATGATCATTCTCTCTCTCTCTCTCTCTCTCTCTCTCTCTCTCTCTCTCGGTTTTTGTTCTTACTGTTGCAAAGCAGACTGGAAAATGACACGATGAATAATTTAACCTTTTCTGCACATACAATATTCACAACTAAATCTTTGATCAGGATGCAAGCCTACTTACTCATTTCATTTCTGGTGCCCGTCTTTGAGGGTCCATCACTCATTGCGTATGTGTCTATTCAACACTCAAAGCGCGATCTGTCTTGAATAACCTTGACCAACCACAAAAAGAACTATTTGTTTCCGATAGAACTGTTATTGCACCGTTCTTCAACCTATGCGTGTGTGCCAAATCTCTTCCCGTCTTCACTGTCATGAATTACCAAAAGACGGTTGCTGTCATTGCATCATCCCAGGATTAAGATTGTGTGTGACATAGCCTGAGTGACAAAGGAAGTTGTTTTCTGAGCCCTCTGAGATGAAACGTTAGGTGATGCTGTTGACTTGATTCAACGAAGAACTTCCATAGCATTGTAGTGGTGAAATCTTGGCAAGTCTCTGGCACGTAAGGTCTAGAAGGAATAATTTGTCCGACTGACTGCTCTCTCTTTCTCTCAGGAGCACCTCACTGGTGTTTTCGGACTGAGGTGCGCTTAAGTTTAGAGGTGTTTTCCCGATGTGGAGGAACAAAAAATAAATTGCTAAAATTTAGAGCAGTTAGAAGGGATGAAGTGTTTTCCTTACCTGACCCTTGACGAGCAAAAAAAAGATGTTGCTAAAAATCAGACCAGCTGGCAAGAAGATGTGGTTTCCTCACCTTGCCACTGGCAACTAAAAAAAAAAACTACGAAGAAGAGTGGAATAGGTGTTTTCCCCACCTCGGTGCAATTAGGAAAAGAAACACCTTTTATGTACATCCTCGCGACTTCAACGAGACAGGTCAATAAAACATATGATGACGTTTATAGCACTGTCGCTCCCTTCCACAGTTACCACACACTAGCTATATGCAATCGGACGTGCTACTACTTTCACTAAATCACACTAGGAAATTTGCACTAATATTCACACAATAAACACTTGGCACTAGTATTCGCACTAAAATCTTGGTAGTCCTTGTGATTATGCTAAATGTCTGAAAGCAGCTACTTCTTCACCAAGTTGATCCAGAGCTTGCTTATTTCAAGTCCCCGTTGTGAATTTTGTGGGTTTTTTTTGTTGTTGTTTGGCCACGGTGCTAACTACTAAGCAGTGCTGTCCTCACGCTGCCACTGGGTGCATTCGTTTATTTCTGAACAGTGTGAACTTCGAGGCCCGTGCATTAAGAATGAGCGATCTGAGCTCGGAGTTCACGCAATTCACGAAAAAGCAAATGCGCCCAGTGGGCGGGTCCAGGGAGCACAGGACATAGAGAGCGCATGCTGCTGGATGCCTTCCATGATAGCCAACTTAAATGCTTGACTCTCGGGATCTAAGGGACAATCAAATTATATGCATGCGCTGGAGACATCGTGATGGCTTCATCGTTTGCATGTGTGTGGCCTCAGCCACTCCTCAGATCTCTTAGCTAGGCTAGGCTGGAAGACGTATCCGCCAACTTGCCAGCGCACTTTGCTTTTCACTCTTGGAACCAGGAGAGATTTACTTCCTGACAATCCACTCAAGTCTTTGGCCACATGCCTCCATTTTGCCGAAGAACAGTTAGCATGGTCAGGGTACCAGTTCTAACCCTAACTGAGCGAAATACCGGTGGTGTGTGGCCGAGGACTTTAGTAGTTTGTCAGTTTGTCAGGAAGCAAATCTCTCTGGTTCCTCCACAGTTGGACAACACAGGAAAGATCCTGTGTGACAGCTCAGACAAAGCACACCTCCTTAACAACAACAATGTGGCGGTTTGTCAATCAGAACACCTCGCTGACACCAGGAGAAGAATTTCCCTATTGTCCCACCGTGCTTTGATATTGAACTGTCGTCACCTCCTCAAGTCTCCAGTTCTCAGGTGTCTGCCTAATGTAGCTTCAGCTGGCTGTGACTAAAGCTCTCACCAACGGTTGCCAACGGTTGCAGGAAGCTGGCCCTGGCCCGGTCAGCCCTTTGTTATCCCTTTTCAGCTCCCCCGAAGATACCCAAAGAGTGGAAGAAAGCTGTTGTCATCCTTGTTTTCAAAAGGTGGTTGTAAGAACAGAAGGACTCCAACAAACTACCGACCAATATCTCTCACGCTGTGCATTGCTCGGACCATGGAGAAGATTCTCAACACCAGTAGTTGCGAACTGTGAAACTCATTACTATATGAACACCAATGAGGATTTTTGCCTGAACACTCGACCGTCACGCAGCTATACTTTTTGGTTTACTGGTTGCTCAAAGGAGAGCATGAGCTGCATTTTTGGACCTTAGTAAGTCATATGGCAGAGTTTCCACTCAGGGGCTTGTCTTCAAGCTGCTCTTGTTGGGCTTTTCTTATGCTGCTCTGGAATGGATATAAACTTTCTCTCTATAAGAGAACGGCGTTTTCAAGTGGATAGCGAACTACCTGCGTGGAAATCCCCTAAGTCAGAGATCCCTCAGGGAAATCCCGTAAGTCAGGGATCCCTCTGGGAAATCCTCTAAGTCAGGGATCCCTCAGGGAACTTTTCTGGGGCCTACCTTGTTCCTTGTCTTCATTGATGATTTGCCAAAGGCATAAAATCATGACTGTTCCTTTTTTGCGGGCGATACAACACCATGGATGGAGTTGGGAGAATTGATGTCAAGGAGACTAGGGGAAGTGAAGCAGTGGAAAGGATCGAAAGAAGCATGGTGGAAAAAATGCCAATGCCCAAACCACGATTCGAAGTGCACATGTAACTCTCAGCTTACGAGGCTGCCTATCTGCCAATCATTGAGCTATTGGGACCGGTGACTCACTGGTCAGGACAAAGGACACTTCAACCACTGTGCTAGACCACTGCCTCACAACATTTGTCCCGACCAGTGAGTCGCTGGTTCCGATAGCTTAATTGGCAGAGCATCAGCCGCATAAGCTGAGAGTCCCGGTTCAAGTCCTGGTTGGAGCATTGGCATTTTCTCCACTTTGCTTCTTTCCATCCTTTCCACTGCCTCACTTCCGTTTTCTTTCTTGATAATGATACGACACCATGTTCGATGCAATGCTTGATCCATCTGCTCCAGTCCTTCATTGGACCTGGATGCTGCTGCATCTTGGGGGGGGGGGGGGGGGGCCCCCCCGGGGGAATATTAAGTCCCTAGCCTGAAGAGCCAACACCTACCTGAAGTAAGAATAGGTCTGTGGACAAGAAAGCAATGAATGGCGCCACCTGCCTGAAGTCAGACGACACCTTGGGTTTAGCAATAACACTACCCTGTCTTTTTCTGCAATATCCTTTTAACTACTGGATGCAAGCTGAATTGATTCGTTAGTGATGTTCAGAAGTGACATGCACCCTCTGATCGTGAGCACCATTATGTGGTCGATGGTTGGCTGTCAAGCTTCAGCATGATTACAAAAGATTCGTATGCAATTGGAAAAAAAAAAAAAGAGAGAAACTAGGCGTCTTTTTTTTCTTGACACACCAAAAAGTTCCCTCTTCCACAAGGCATGGCACTTTGTGTTTCTTTGAAGACGGGATTGTATCATGAATTGTATCACGAATTGTATCATGAGATAAGTTCGAGATGAAGGTTGAGCAACACATCGTATCGGCATGAAAAAATGTTCTCTCTCTCTCTGTCCCCTTTTGTCAACAGTATTCAAGCAGAATTTGATACTTGCCCGGTCATCTTTAACCCGCGTGAAGCAATACTTTCACAGCCGTACAGGCTGTGACAAGCATGCAGCAGATCCACGAAGCCTTCTACAGGGTGCATGGTGTTGAAATCGACTATGACACTGGCGAGAGGGGCAGTGGTGCTTACGGGAAGGTCTACGAAGCTGAGTGGAAGGGCACGCGAATTGCCGCCAAACTGCTCCACCCAATCTTCTTCAACCGCTCGGTCGTCCCAGAAGACGTGGCCGAGACCATGCTGACGGAGTTCTCACGGGAGTGCCAGCTGCTAGCTCGGCTTCACCACCCCAACGTGGTACAGATCTACGGTGTCTACATGCCGGAGCGGGCAGGACAGGCACCGCTCGTCATGATCACCGAGTTACTGCCGGAGACACTGCGTGCTCGGATCAGCCGAGAGCCACGCCTGACTATTCTTCAGATCATCAATCATGCGCTGGAAATCACTGCTGCGTTGAGGTTCCTGCATGAGCGTGACGAGCCCATTGCTCACCGTGACCTGAGCAGCAACAACATCATGATCTCGGCAGCTGGGACCTGCAAGCTGGTTGATCTCGGCCTGGCCAAGATCTTCACGCAGGCTGCCCGCCTGGCACGCACCATGAAGCCCGGGCACGAGTACTACATGCCGGGCGAAGTGTTGTCAGCTCTGGCTGAGTATGACGAGCGCATTGACGTCTTCAGCTTGGCGGTGATCATTTTGGAGATGGTCACAGGGCGCGAGCCACTCCCTCAGGGCCGCTGGCTGGTCATGGTGGACGAGAAGCTGCAACTTGTGCCGGAGGTTGATCGCCGTGCTAATGACCTCAGCTACCTTGACCCTGATCACCCGCTCCGGCCACTCATCGAGCGCATGTTCGCAGCACAGGCAGAGCGCCCAGTGATCCAGGAAGTCCACCGGAGCTTGGTTGAGCTGCGCGAGAGCGAGGCTGTCGCACACATCACTGCCCAGGAGCAGGAGGCGGTGCATGCTGTCGAGCAGGGGGCTGCAAACCTAGAAATGCAAGAGCTCCACCAGCAGGTCCAAGGCATCCAACAGCAATCCTTGGCAGAAAGGTTCGCTGAGGGCCGCGGTCAGCTCTTCCATCAAATGCAGCAGTCACAGCTCGACCTCCAGCGGCAGATGCTAGATGAGCAGCAGAGGCATGGGCAGCAGTTGTGGCAGATGCAGCAAGCACATCTAGAGACAGGGCGCCAGATGCGCCAGCAGATTATGGAGCAGATGCAGAACTTCCACGAGCAGCAGCGCCAACAGCTTGCCGCCTTCCACGACAACATGACGGCTCAATTCCGTGCCCACACACAACAGATCGAGACGCGGCTCGAGCGAGAACGCCAAGACAGTGAACGGCGTGCCAGCCAGCTTCTTGCCGATGTCCAGTCGGCCATGACACGGCATACCAAATGAGCCAAGAGGGGAAGCGACACGGAGCAAAACTCATGGATCATTTCACGATATACTAAGGAACACCCTCCATTCATCGATCGACAGATCTTCTTGCCATGGCATGACACATGGATCAGAACTAACTCAACACACATATACAATGGCTGTTGGCAGTCTGTACATTTCTCAAGTACCTTGTGCATTACAAAGCCTCTTATCCAATATTTTTTTACCTCCTGACAATATGAACCTAAATTGCATCGCAGTTTACACAGCTCATGAAAACATTCATAAACGACAAAAAAAAACTTGAAAGAACTGTGGGTGGCACCTAAATGAAGTAAGATACGGAACTGACCAGATCTGTTTGGTAATGACATTTGAACATGGCTGAGGCTATTCGATGACCAGTTTTGAAACTATACTCCAATCAGTCTTCATGGCTGTAGGGTTAACACGTTTGTTTTTCTTTCTTCTTTTTCTATTTAGAGAGCTGCAATGATTAAGGCTTCTCACCCAAGCTATCTGTAGAAGCTTTCCTGTTACGTTTGACGTTCCTCGTGTGTGTGTGTTTGTGTGTTTGTGTGTTTGTGTGTGTGTGTGTGTGTGTGTGTGTTTTAGTAGCACAATGCATTGCTAATAAGAAAGAAATGTAACTGTGGTATGACTGCCATTCAGAAATAACAGTCTTCCTGTCCAGAGCCCATCTCTTCTCAGGATGATGCAATGGTGAAGTGGAAAGTTCAGAAGCAGCTCTTGTGACCCGCTATAGGCACTATTACGCCTGGGTTCAAGTTTGGCCTCGCACCAAGTAAAATTGTATGCCCAATTCTCCTGAAGAAAATGAAATACATTCCAGACAAGCCAGACTGAATCCGCTTCGGATAGCCTCATTACATCATCAGCACTATCATCGAGTTATTGCTTGCGAAATAAAAAGGTAGCATGCAAGACAAAATGCTGCACAATCCTAAGCCGAAGAAGTGTGACTTAATCAGTTAGATTCAAAAGCCCGTACATTCACTCAATTACTCAGTCTGACAGTAAGCTTAGTCGCACCATGTACGTGGAATGCAACATACTGCAGTTAAAAATAGTAGTAGAAACTGACGTTAGAAGGCTTGATGAATTCAGAGTCGATTCATGTCCCATGTGAAGTGGTGGTTGAATAGCAAAACTCACAGGTTCATATCATCAGAAGTTCACACATTGCCAAATCTTTGGTCACTGTAATTTCATTGTCACAACTTGTATTTTTTGTTCGTGTAACGACGTGTGACTATCAACCACCAAGCTTATGCAGACTGCTTCAAACAACTTTCAATAATGCCTAACGTGTGTGGCTGATCAGTGTTGAAGTCTGAGCCATCGGCAAGGTCAGCATGCAGATCGTCACCACACAGTCGACGCATCTTCAACAATATGGTAATCAATACCGACAGCTAGCTCTTTAGCGAAACACATCTACCAATGCAGTATATAATTTTAACACGCTAACACCACATGGTGCTCTTAAGAGTCTTAACGCCATACTCAAACCCAAGTGCCACCAAGCTCAGACACCTGCTATATATAATATACTAGCTAATTGTCTGTGTGGTCTACCTGTTGTGTTCAGTATAGTCAGATGATCACTTTCGGGCGCGGGCGCCGAAAATACCACAAATTTAAGGAGAAAGAAGAGAAAACATCCCAACCCAAAAGACTGAAAACATTTGGAGTTGAAAATAAAAGTCCATTTTGTCCGTGGAGCACCTGCTTGCGGAGATAATGTATCACCTTTAAAAAACGCTGCTTTCCCTAGCTTGGAAGGAAAATGTTGCAAAATTTTCATCGCATACTTAAACAATGCGTGTGACGAAAAAAAACTATGAGGAATTTTGCTACATATTCTTTTCTTTCCAATTTAGATATTTTGAGTGTGTTGCATCCTCATAAGTATAAGTGGCTTCGTAAGGATGGATTGACACTTGACCTTCCATCTGTTTCCTATAGGCAAAATGCTATTGGAATAAGGACAATGAAGAGCCATGATTGCCAACGTGGTAGACGCACGCAATCACGATATCTGATCGTATAAGTATATATAAGCTTAGTGATGAGTAAATCTCATGTTTTACATCTTTGCAGAATTGAAGCATTGATAATATCCTGAACATGCCTTTTCTTTTTCGTTCTCATCAGACACGTACAATAATACCGCTGCTGGGTTTTAGTATTCCACATTCATTAACATTGTCATTAATGAGCCTGAGCTAGAGTTTTCCGCAAAGCATGATGCCTTAGTCCTGCCGCTGGTTTCCATTGTGATGTCAGAATTCAAGCAATGTGTTGTGAAAACTTAAAGCCTGTGGAATTTGAACAAAATTGGGCAGACCCTTTTTTCAACTCCACTAATTCTGGGATAATGCGCTTCTCCTGAGAAAAGTCTGAATTTGCTTGAAGACTTTTTGACAGCGTTTTAGGCGTCCCACACATTCTTTTTGAGCATTGAGGTATTTTGCTGTGGCTATCGGACAGTGCTGTTGTGAAGAATGTCAAACTGCAATTCTGTGCCGTTGCCAGGATATGCATGGATGAGATGTATGCTGCACCCATGCATATTCCGGGTGAGCCACATAGGGTTGGAAACTATGTTTGCTGTACTTTACATTCTTCAAAAGAATG
>JAOWAR010133416.1:0-11833 GCA_028571005.1 Clathrina lutea | reverse complement strand
CACACACACACACACACACACACACACACACACACACACACACACACACACACACACACACACACACACACACACGGCAAACGAGCATTCAATGTTCACGATTACTGTGCAGTTCACCTGCTGACATTCGCTGAGGAGTTGGCCGTTCTTGGCCCATAAATTAAATGTGCTGAATGTCCACACATCACTACTATTGCTTGTAAATGCTTCACATGCTGCTGCAGGCTTGTGCAACTTGTGTTACCCCATTTTACCGCTGCAATTATAGTTGAGTGATGCATAAATGAAGTGTTAGCGGGGAACTTATCTGTGTGCCAAGATCATTTCTACTTTTGAGAGTGTGTGCCTGGTGATCAGCAAAATGCTGCACTGCCACTCTCTGCTTTGGACTGCCTATCCTCAAGTCCATCATGTTGGGTGTGTTTGCATTCTGCGAAAATGCCAAAATCGGGTGCATTTGGCCACATCCTTGCAAAACGAATATAGAGACCTCGTTTTTCTCTCTCACTCTGTTCAGCATCCCTATCGCTAACCAGGACACAAATTTGAAGTGAAGATTACGTTGCATACACTTCTAAAATCATCGAAAATGTAAAAAAATAACCACATTTCAGTTGATGTGCTATTGAATAATGCAGGAAAAAGTTCAAAACGATGCTAAACTGAGCAAGTATGAGGATTATGGTTGTGGGAGGGATAGGAGAATATACATGTAAAGCAGAACACCATTTGCACAAAATAAGGAGAAGGTACACTAATCTAAATGTCGAGTCAATAATCTGAGCTAAGGTCCTACATCCTAAAAGATTTACCTGTAACTCAGACACCAGCACGGTGACCTACTCTTTTTTTTTTTTCAGTTGTCAGATTGCCTACTGAACCAAAAATATCAGTTTCGTGAATATAAAGTTATGGCTTTTTATTTTGCGCCTATCTGTGGTGAACCTCCTTAATAATGTACCCCACGATCAGAATGATCCAAATGAACTTTGGGAAATAAACTGGAGTATTTTTTGTTCCACATGAACCAGTAGAGCTCCGCATTCGACACGCTTGTGTCGTATCTAGGTATTTCCATGATTTTTTTAAATTTCAAAACTACTTGTATGCACAAGGTTAAAAGAGATTGATTGCGAACTCCTTAATTCTGTCAAGGCATCAAATGACAGGGTTGTCTCCTTTACTGTAAAAAAACAAAAGTAATGATGGACATGCCAGTGTCTATTTTCCACCAAGAGATCACCATCCCTGAGGCAATCCTAACTGGAAATTGAAGATCTAATTTTCAATCCAGGGGCAGGTCGGTGTGGATCCGAGCGGACCTGTGGATTGCTGGATCCTCAATGAAACGTATCCAGGACAACTGATCGAAGTCACGACGTTAGCTCATGCAGTTCATGAACATGGACAAATGCGCCCACCCCATCCATCGAATACCCATGGGAATCTTCAAGCTGCCAGCCATGCATGTAACCCACTCACGTAAAATGATCTCCGTGAGTGGCTATCATCTCTTTCGACGTCTGTGAATTGCTTACTATCAAAGGCAGGTGAGCTTTATGCTTTCATGTGGCGAGTTACCATAACGGAAATGAAATCTCTATCAGCTCCTGCGAACGTGACAGAGAGAGAGAGAGAGAGAGAGAGAGAGAGAGAGAGAGAGACAGAGAGAACGACAGAAAAAATCCATAGGCGAACCGGGGCTTACTTATAGTTGGATATATGGTGAAAGGTCTTGTCATCGGCAACCTGTAAGCTGATCAAATATTTGGGGCATAGTGTAAGTAGGCAAAAGCGGCTGTCAGGGTTTCCCAATAAAATAACAGCAGCAAAAACAAAAACAACAACAACAAAAGCCATTGATGAAATATTCTGTTCCGAAGCAATATGTCAACTTCCATATGCCCATCACCGCTTTGGACTGCACGTTCGCACAGCGCTCCTGCTTTATGGCAATCTCTCTGGTCATCCAACACACCTGCTAGGTTTCCCAGAGTTGTAGTGACTTGGATATGATCTTGGCCATAGTGATTCTCTTGGATTTGGAGTGCACGTTCGTACAGCGCTCTCGCTTGATGATAATCTCCCTCGTGACGCAGCACACCTGCTAGGTTTCCAAGAGTTGTAGCGACTTGGACGTGATCTTGGCCGTAGTGAGTCTCTTGGACTTCGAGTGCACGTTCGTACAGTGATCTCGCTTGTTGATGATCTCCCTTCTCATCCAACACACCTGCTAGGTTTCCAAGAGTTGTCGCGATTTGAACGTGATCTTGGCCGTAGTGAGTCTCTTGAATCTGGAGTGCACGTTCATACAGCGCTCTCGCTTGATGACAATCTCCCTGGTGATGGAGCACACCCGCCAGGTTTCCAAGGGTTGTAGCGACTTGGACGTGTTCTTGGCCGTAGTGATTCTCTTGGATCTGGAGTGCACGTTCGTACAGTGATCTTGCTTGCTGATGATCTCCCTGGTCATCCAATACACCTGCTAGGTTTCCAAGAGTAGCAGCAACTTGGACGTGTTCTTGGCCGTAGTGATTCTCTTGGATCTGGAGTGCACGTTCGTACAGCGCTCTCGCTTGATTATAATCTCCTTCCTGATGCAGCACACCCGCTACGTTCTCAAGAATTGCAGCGACTTGGACATGATCTTCGCCGTAGTGATTCTTTCGGATCTGCAGTGCACGCTGAAACAACGTTTTCGCTTGATGATAATCTTCCTGGTGACGGAGCACAAGTCCCAGGTTCCTAAGAGTTGTAGCGACTTGGACATGATCTTGGCCATAATGCTTTTCTTGGATCTGGAGCGCACGTTTGTACAGCGCTCTTGCTTGATGATAATCTCTCTGGTCAGTCAACACACCCGCTAGGTTTCGAAGAGTTGTAGCGACTTGGACATGATCTTGGCCGTAGTGATTCTCTAGGATCTGGAGTGCACGTTCATACAGTGATCTCGCTTCTTGATAATCTCCTTGGTCATCCAAAACACCCGCTACGTTTCCCAGAGTTGCAGCGACTTGGACGCAATCTTGGCTGTAGTGAGTCTCTTGGATCTGGAGTGCACGTCCATACAGAGATCTTGCTTGATGATAATCTCCCTGTTGACGGAGCACACCCGCCAGGTTTCCAAGGGTTGAAGCGACTTGGACGTGCTCTTGGCCGTAGTGATTCTCTTGGATCCGGAGTGCACGTTCGTACAGTGATCTCGCTTGATCACAATTTCCTTCCTGATGCAGCACACCCGCTAGGTTTCCAAGAGTTGTAGCGACTTGGACGTGATCATGGCCGTAGTGAGTCTCTTGGATCTGGAGTGCACGCTCAAACAACATTTTTGCTTGATGACAATCTCCCTGACGATGGACCACACCCGCCAGGCTTCCAAGGGTTGTAGCGACTTGGACATGATCTTGGCTGTAGTGATTCTCTAGGATCTGCAGTGCACGCCTGTACAGCGCTTTTGCTTGATGATTATCTCTCTGGTCATCCAACACACCCGCTAGGTTTCCAAGAGTTGTGGCGACTTGGATGTGATCTTTGCCGTAGTGTTTCTCTTGGATCTGAAGTGCACGTTCGCACAGCGCTCTCGCTTGATGATAATCTCCCTGGTGACGGAGCACACCCCCCAGGTTTCCAAGAGTTGAAGCGACATGGATGTGATTTTTGCCGTAGTGATTCTCTTGGATCTGGAGTGCACGTTCGCACAGTGCTCTCGCTTGATGATAATCTTCCTGGTGACGGAGCACACCCGCCAGGTTTCCAAGAGTGGAAGCGACTTGGACATGATCTTGGCCATAGTGATTCTCTTGGATCTGGAGTGCACGTTTGTACAGTGCTCTCGCTTTATGATAATCTTCTTGGTCACCCAACACACCCGCTAAGTTTCCTACAGCTGTAGCGACTTGGATGTGATCTTGGCCATAGTGATTCTCTTGGATTTGGAGGGCACGTTCACACAATGCTCTCGCGTGATGATAATCTCCCTCATGACGCAGCACACCCGCTAGGTTTCCTAGAGTTGTAGCGACTTGGACGTGATCTTGGCCGTAGTGATTCTCTTTAATCTGGAGTGTACGTTCATACAGCGCTCTGGCTCGATGATAATCTCCCTTGTGATTCAACACACCCGCTAGGTTTCCAAGCGTTGTAGCGACCTGGACGTGATCTTTGCCATAGTGATTCTCTAGAATCTGGAGTGCACGTTCATACAGCGCTTTTGCTTGATCATAATCTCCCTGGTGACAGAGCACAAGTCCTACGTTTCCCAGAGTTGTAGCAACTTGTACGTGATCATGGCCGTAGTGATTCTCTTGGATCTGCAGTGCACGTTCATACAGCGCTCTCGCTTGATGATAATCTCCCTGGAGACAGAGCACAAGTCCTACGTTTCCAAGAGTTGTGGTGATTTGGATGTGATCTTTGCCGTAGTGATTCTCTTTGATCTGGAGTGAGCGTTCGTACTGCGCTCTCGCTTGTAGATAATCTCCCTGGTGATAAAAGACACTCGCTAGGTTTCCTAGAGTTGTAGCGACTTGGACGTGATTCTGGCCGTAGTGATTCTCTTGGATCTGGAGTGCACGTTCGTACAGCACTCTCGCTTGATGATAATCTCCCTGGTGATAGAACACAATCGCAAGATTTCCTAGAGTTGTAGTGACTTGGACGTGATCTTGGCCGTAGTAATTCTCTTTGATTTGCAGTGCACGTTCGTACAACGCCCTCGCTTGATGATAATCCCCCTGGTCACAGAGCACAACCGCTAGGTTTCCTAGAGTTGTAGCGGCTTGGATGTGATCTTGGCCGTAGTGATTCTCTTGGATCTGGAGTGCACGTTCGTACAGCGCTCTTGCTCGTTGATAATCTCCCTGGTGGCGGAGCACATTCGCTAGGTTTCCTAGAGCTGTAGTGACATGGACATGATTTTGGCCGTAGTGTTTCTCTTGGATCTGGATTGCACGTTCGTACAAGGCTCTGGCTAGACGATAATCTCCCTCGTGACGCAGCACACCCGCTAGGTTTTCTAGAGTTGCAGCGACTTGGACGTGGTATTGGCCATGGTGATCCTCTTCGATCTGGAGTGCACGTTCGTACAGCGATCTCGCTTGATGAAAATCTCCCTGGTGACAGAGCACAACCGCTAGGTTTCGAAGAGTTGTAGCGACTTGGACGTGATCTTGGCCGTAATGAGTCTCGTTGAACTCCAACACTTGTTGCAGAGTACGTCTAGCCAGTTCGTACTTCCCTAGAGTCGTAACTGCTCTGCCAAGTGTTTCCGTAACTGAAGCCAATTTTACGTTCTTCCGATCATACAGTTGCTCTCCAATTTCTAGAGCCTTCTCTAGGTACATCACCGCACGTTTAGGGTCAGCTGTGCTGTTATCGGTGTGGTTGACGTGGTGAAGTCCCAGCTTTTTGAGCAGCTTGAAGCGGAGGCGGAGAATTTCGCAGAACTCCTTCCGCGTCAATTGATCAGCAGCATTGATGTGAGCCATCCACTGTGTTGTTAAGGCTTGATGAGCACAAAGAGCCACGTCATGACGATGCTGCATTGCTTGCTGAGGCCCGTG
Source organism: Clathrina lutea (assembly GCA_028571005.1). NCBI lineage: Eukaryota > Metazoa > Porifera > Calcarea > Clathrinida > Clathrinidae > Clathrina > Clathrina lutea. The sequence continues at coordinate 6,272 of JAOWAR010133416.1, read as the reverse complement.
TGCCATGGCGTCTTGATTCAAACCATGGCGAAGTGTTGTGTAGACTTGTCTTGCGATCCTCTCCAGCATGAGAGTGTCTTCTTTGGTTGTTGGGGACATCAGGCGATGAAGTAGAACGGCCTGGATGAGCGGGTGCATGAAAGCTGCTGTCTCTTCTAAGTTCATTCGCAAGAGGCCATGGTTTTCCAACATCAGGAGAGGAGTTCTGTTTGCGCAAGCGTACATGCTGTCACACAGAAGTGGCAACGGGACGGTTGGGCAAGCCATTGTTGCCATTATGTACGCAAGGTCACATGCCTCCGGCGACTCATGGATTAGATCGAGCGCCATGTGCACCATGCCAGACACCGCTAAGGCGTGTGCTGGGTTCGACGCTTGTTCCTGAATATATTGTACTGAGCTTGGTTGAAAGCCTTCTGCCATTGAGGTGAAGTGCTCCAGGAGTTGTTCGATGGGGAGCTGCCTAGACAGCATACGGCCGGCCATGTCTGCAGCCAGCGGAAGGTTGAACAGCACATCCTCCAGCAGCTTCTTCAACTGCTTAAAAATGTCACCAGCCGGCCTTTGAAATTCGTGTTGAGGTTGCAAAAGGGCCATCCAACCTTCCGCATCCTCAATCTCAGGCCAGGCTTCCACTCGTTTTGCAGTCCTCTTGCCTCCCATGCGAGCATTGACAATCGCTTTCAGCGAGTCCTCGATGAGGAGAGGACCAAGCTGCAAGGTGAGTGCATACCTGGCTGCTTTTTGGCCCTTGCACAAGCTTGTGACAATGACCGCATGGGCATCTATCGGAAGGATCTTCAAGTCATCAGGTCGGCGCAGATCATCCATCACCAACAACACATGGCCCCGTGCCTTGCGAAGATACCGAACCAGCCACTGTTTCACGTCTGCGTCACGCTCACTGCTTGACATTCCAGTGTCATTGGGTTTGTAGCCAGTTGCCATGGCAAAGAGATGTAGGCTGTTGCTCAACGTCTCTGGTGTAGTGCAGCGAATGAAGTGCTGGTTTGGAAGCACCTTGCGCAGTTCAAAGGCAGCTTCTGCTGCGAGTGTTGACTTGCCTATGCCAGAATCTCCCCAGATGAAAACGTTACGAGATCCTGGCCTGGTTATGTGGGTAACGATTTGCCCCAACTCCTTCTCTCTCCCCACGAGCTCAACCTGCGGTCGGCTAATCCAGCAGCTCTCTGTGGCTGCTGAGAATGGCACACTGGGCAGTGAGTCATCTCCACTGCCATTATGGTGCTCAGTGTTGCAAGGACGTTTAACAGCACACCTGACACTTCGCAGCTTCTTCCATTCCTTCCCATCCGCTGTCTTCACAAGCAAGTCGTTGGCTGTCCTCCTCTCGTCAGGTAGTGGGTCAAACTTGTTCCGCCCAACGACATCCGCAAGCAGTTTTCCGAACCTGCTCCAAAAAGAGCTCATCACTTCACTTGTTCCCATGAGTTTGCCCTCCTTGTGAAAGAAGCGATTTCGGAACAATTTCAACGGGCCCCGGTACGTCTTGTCGAATCTCCGACACTCATCGGGCGAGAGCTGTGAATGCTGCGCAATGAAAGCCAGCAAGTCGTCCACCTCCATCACGCGTTGTTTCTTCTTTGCTCGCTCCTCTTCCTCAGCGACGAAAAGAGCCTGTATCGCAGGGTCTGCGTGCTCGCAGTAGTGCCGCAGCGCTTCTTCGGCATGGTGGTAAGCCGTCAAAATTGCCGCGGCCCGAACAGCCTCTGGCGGAAATTCGCCTACCCCTCCGTCAACGAAAAGCGACCCGACCGCGTGCATTCTCGTCCTCAATTCGCTGCCCTCCTCTGTACAGCCGAGGTACTTCAACACACCGGCGTACGCCTCCATCGCTGCCAGCACGTTGGCGGGTGGTGGTGATTGCACGTGGCTAATCCACGTTCTGAGCATCAATGCTTCACCGATGTTGACGCAGAAGACGAGATCTCTGAATGCCGTACCTTTGCCATAGGCCTTTCGCGAGCGCACACAATCAGCTGCGGCCAGTTGGAGCAAAGACAGAATATCATGGACATCCCACAATTCTTTGCTTGCGTTACTCGCCTCTAATCGACCGTTAGCGCCGGACAGCTGGCGTCGCCTCCTTTCCGTCACAATAAGTAGCGCATGATTCAGCCAATCCTCCCACACACTCTCCGCATACCGTTTCCCTGCCTCGTTCAGTTCTTTCGCAGTGGAAAGGAAAGTTTGGAGAGCGACTCCCTCTGCAAGACGATTTCCGTCCATAGAAATCTTGGCCGAGCGTTTGTCCGCCATGTTCGGGCCTTCGGCGAACGAAGCCGGCAAGCTAGTGCTCCGGCGGAAAGACGTTTGTGAGCTGATGTGATTAAGCTCGATCATCCATGCGCATGCGCATGCGCACATAATATTGATCGATATCATCATGCATGAATTCAAACAAAGAGACTCGATGGCGTGTTGAGTGTTTGAAGGAGCCAGCAGCATGGGCCGATCGAGGGCGAAACGTCCAATTTCCTCTCGTTCGACTTGTCATCCTCAAGTCAGCCTCGTGCTTTGTCTGGGCTTTTTTTCAGCTATTCATGACTCAGCTGTAGTGCTGCCATGGCAGAGTATTCTTGCACACGAACGCGGCCAAAGGAAAACCTATCCCTAGAAAAGTGGTTACGCAAAGAAGATCTGAAAGAAGAAAAATTCCTTCATGAGGCAATCAAAAAGGGCAAACTATTTCCATTCGGGAATAGCAGTACAAAGAAGCGATGAAAGATGACGAATTCCCTATTCTTCGTATCCATGACATTTTTTTCAAGAATCTTTTGTGATTTTTTTGCAAATTCCCTCCGTCTACTACGCGCGGCGCGGCCGGGTCGTCGTATACGCGCGTCGATCGGGACGGGACGTCGGCGTCACGCGTAGATCTACTACGTACATTATACATTTTATATGGCAAACGTATGATTGCAGTAAAGCTACGCATCAAGACCAAAGCAAAGGAGCACACGTGCGCGTGTAGCAGCTAGTACAGGCGATTGACTGTTTTCAGTGTTAATTTTGCCTCAGCTCTTGCACATAGCAACAACGAACATTCGCAAGCGCGAGCTCGCGCTTGTCTAGCGCGACCGATCTCAGTTCCCGCTAGCTCCGGCTCCATCCCGATCCATATGCATGCACGCGCAGTCGTGCATGGTCGGTGAACCTGCCTGACTCAATGTTACATGGTACGGTGAGCCTGCCTTTGGCGGGACTTTGACTTTATTCTTCCCCAGGCAAGCCTCGTAACAACCACAGTGACTGCTGACTCAAAGTTTCCTTTCCCCGCTGCCCCTGATCGATCGTTCGTTGGAAGCTCCTGGCTTCGCCCCCTGTGTCAGTCTGTCGACGAATGAAGCCAGTAACTGGCGTGTACGGATAGATCAATTAATCCATCAACTGGCCATGACGTGGGATTCCTGGCCTCGTCCTTCCTCTGTATTTTATCGGTTGTGTGTATGTGTGTGTGTGTCAGTTTGTGTGAATAATTGATTCAAAAGATAGTCATATTCATGAGAAATACGATCAGGAGCACCTCACGGAAGTCTTTTCCCTAGGAGGTGACGGTTTTCAAGGTACACCTCAGTTAAGAAACTTGAGGTGTTTTCTTCATGTTGGGACCCAAACAAATTTGACGGAAAAGTAGACCGGTTAAGAGAAAGAGGTGTTTGCCTGAAGTGAGTGGCGATCGAGTACAAAAAAAAAAAAAAGTCATCAGTTCATTACAAAGCAGAGCAGTGAGAAAAAACGTGAAGTGCGTGGTGATTGAGTGAAAAAAAGAAAAGACGGTCATCAGAAAATAGAGCAGTGAAAAAAAAAGTTACTGAAAAAACGATCAGTTAGGAAAATGAGGTGCTTTCCCGACGTTGCTGCCAGTTAGGAAAAGAAAACACCTTTTTATGCGAAGTGCTCTTGGCAGATGACTCCTTTAATCAGTTGAGACGCCGTCGTCCCGAGAAAAATCATACCTGAAATCTAGACAAGTCTGTGTCCGCCTGTTTTTTTTTTCAAGCTGCCAGAGCAGACATTGATTAGTGGGTTTTTTGACGTCATCGGTGGCACTTTAATAGGATCTTAAATTCTTAACCTTAGTTGCTTTCCTCTTTTCAGCCGGACAGCTCAGTTTCCTCAAGTTCAGCGCTCCTCTCTGCTGTCTGCTATTTTTCCTCTCTTGTGGGCGCGTTCGATTACATGTAGGAATCGGTTCATGAATGGATTCGGGTTACCGCGAATGCATTCCGATAATCGAACGGCGAACTGTGCGGCCAGTACTGCAAGGAAAAAAAAAAGGCAACCTTCTAGCGGCCCTGAAGGACAGGTGCATGAACGGGGCACGAATTTTTAGGACAGCACATCTCCAGCGCACGGAGCAGGCCCCGGCGATCCGTCGACCCTACTGAGCGCCGGAAGCTAGAGGTGGTGCAAGAGAGTCAAGCGCGAGGCGAGTGCGCTCTTCCCATGAGCGCTTTAGGATGGGTAGACACCTTGTCGCCCGAAATTGTGGCCACATCCGCGTACCAAAGAGCGAGAGGAGTGACTAGAGCGCAAGCGAGCGTAAGGAAAACGAAGTCAAACAACCGGAGCAAGCCGTCTTTCAGGCAGACGAGGTGAGGTCGATTACATTACAACGTACCTACCGCGCGCTAGCCACGAGCCGGCCGGTTTCCATGGAAAACCAGAATCCAATCCAGCTATTGATATGGCTATATAATAATTATATGAATTGGTTGAATCGATTTGGAATCGATTCGGAATCGATCATGTGGTAATCGAACGCCCTTTACACGCGGTCCGAATCCATTCATGAACCGAATCGTATCTACATGTACGTGTAATCGAACGCGCCCACTGTATACCCGTAGGGGTCAATTGTTACAGATGTACAGTACATGATTGAAGTATCCTCCACACCACAATTACACTAAACCTCTTCGACTCAATTTCTTTTTCTCTCCCAGAACTTTATCTGTGAAAACCCCAAAACTGAAAATTTGCCCGAACTTCTCCTTTAACAGGAAACTAAGAACATTAGGACGAGATCAAGAGGAGAAGTTCTCAGATTATTCCAAATACACTCACTGAGGGCTACGAAGACCGTACTGCGGGTATGTTTCATTGAACAGCACTATCCTACAATGATACAGGTTGGGTCGGACTCGAACCTGCGGTACCAAGTCACCTAGCAGACGAGAGTCACTCGCGCTATCCGAATATGCCATTGGACCGTCCTCAAAAAACTGCCAATGTCGCATCTTCCAGCGGAGGATACTCGATCGCCCACACGGCTGAGTCCGATGCCTGAAGATGTTGAGAAAGTGTCAGCGTCAGTGTTGACTTGGTACCGCAGGTTAGAGTCCGACCCAACCTGTATCTCTGTAAGCTCTTTTGCCAGGTCCTGGGTACAAGGCACGTGCTCTGGAGCCAGGTACAATGGTAACCATGGTAAGGCCGGATCATCTGAATATGCTGTTTCGGGCAAGATTGTTCTTTGCTTCGCCTTGCGCCTTGAGAAAGGCCGGATTGTTTTGTTAAAGCTACGTCATTACGGTGCTACTCCTCTCTCCATTTGTGAAGTGCTTTCCGGCACTCTTTGTCAGAGGCTAAGAGTAATAACATGTTTTGCTGCTGCTGCTGCTACTGTTGTTGTTGTTGCTGTTGTTGTTGTTGTTGTTGTTGTTGTTGTTGTTGTAGTTGTTGTTGTTGTTCTGTGCAGGAAGTTGGGCAGGTGTTTGCATCACTATGTTGAGGAGCGCATTACAATAGCAAAAATTCTGAGAAGGTAGCTTCGATGCATTCAAACGGAACGCATGGGTTTTCCCCTCCTTGCATTGTTTCAATCTCCACATGTCTGCACAGCACTTACCGCCGCCATGTGGACCCCCAAGCCCTGATGCATGCGGCACAGAAGGCCCTCCAGTGCTCACCGGCCGAGCTAGCTCAGTGGAGATTCTTCCCGTACCAGAAATGTAGCCATGAGCTGATGTTCTGTCTATGCTGCTCTCGATTATTTCAGCTCTCTCACCACCACAGCTAGGTTACACCACTTTCCAAACTCATCTTCTTTGAGTTTCATAATCATGTCTTGTGCGTGTACTACTGTTCCACACGAGAAACTTTCTGACCCCTCTCTCTGTCTCTGCCTCTGTCTCTCTCTCTCTCTCTCTCTCTGTCTCTCTGTCTCTGTCTCTCTCTCTCTCTCTCTCTCTCTTTCTCTCTCTCTCTCTCTCTCTCTCTCTCTCTCTCTCTCTCTCTCTCTCTCT
>JAOWAR010133305.1:0-11836 GCA_028571005.1 Clathrina lutea | reverse complement strand
CACACATTCGCACACACATTCGCACACACACGCACACATACACACACACACACACACACGCACACACGCACACCCCTCTCCCCCCCAAAAAAAATACACACGCGTGCGCGCGGGGACGTATGCATGCATGCGCACACAGTCAAGGGATAGACAGTGGCCAGCTCCGGTGGGCGTCTTTCACGTCCTGAAAGACGCATCTCTTGTTGATTACCGGTGCGATCAGCCCATAAGGAGTACTTCAGCCAACCAGTGCTTACTATGGTTGGCCGTCCTTCCTAGATATCGGAGTCAGATCCACTGTTCCAGAACCGTCCGACATGTCGCAGATACACGTTGATCCTTGGCGCATGGTGCAGATCGGCTGACATCGGACTTCGCCCGGGAGGAAGACAGCAAAGCAGACGAGAAGGCAGAGAGGGGAACGGATGAACAGCTGCATTGCATTGGCGAATCGAGGGTCGGGTTGCAAGACAGAGAGCTATTGGTATCGGCCTTGGCCTGCGCGAAAGGTTGCACTTCGATATTCTTCGGGCTCACAACTTCTCAAGAGGCATATCTAACTAATGACCAGAAAATGACTGATCCCAGCTGTGTTTCTTAGAACTGGAATCTCTGAAACTTACGAAGACGGGAGTTTATCTTTGCCCCTAAGATCTTGTCAATCTGATTGGAAGCGCACCGGTGTCTGTATGAATACTCGCCGTTCAGCCTTGCGCGGCCCGGGGCCGTTTCCATCTGCACGTTGTGCACAAAACAGCGCCGCGGACTACACGAGCTATGTTTTGCGGATTACGACGCCATTTCCTCAGGCTTGCATAATCGTAGTAGATTCCCGATCATCAGAAAGGGACTTCCGGTGCTATTCCATGTATAAATATGCTTTTCAAGTCAGAAGATGTTCAAAATAATCAATGGGGCTCTGTACAGCTTAGGCCCCGAGTGAACAGTCTATTGTTTGGTATTAAAATCCTTTTGGCACGGGGTGTTTTTCAATACACAAAACAACGTCGCTCTACCACTCTTTCAACACTTTCAGCTGCAATGACCATATGGGCCTGTTTTAATTTTCAATCATCTTCACTGCACTTCGATGTGCACACCTTGAGCCCAAGCAAAGGACTCGCCCTTACTCAATCAACCACACGTGATTCCGCCTTTATTTATAAAATCTCTGGCTCTCCGCCATCAGCCTATGACCAGTCATTCGGGGAACTTGTCGGCTATTTACCACCCTATCTTTCAAAAGCTAAGTTACTGCGGACTTCCGCTGGATCTGGAGTCGAAGGGATTGAACCTCCACTGTTACTGAACGAATTAAACATGTCGCGGAGAGACGTGAATCCTTCACTCTGCAACAGTGTGAATTGTCTTGCAGCTGCACGTGAACATGCCGGTGTACATGGAATATCCAGCTGTGGCGCTGGTCGTAGTGTTAACGTTACCAAAAAAACTCCCTATGGAACGAGCTGACTTTGGTCTCTTAGTTCTTCTCTTTGGAACCCAGTTCTGTTTGCGTTGTTTTCTATTGATTATAATTATCAACTTTCCTGTTTATACCAAATCATCGCGGATGTTGCTTTGGTAACGGTTACACTGGTAGCAGAGGTAAACCTTGTTTTATGATAATTGTGCTCGTTAATTTCGTCCCTGCTTGGCGGAATACTCGTTTTGCCAGTTCTCGCAAGAAAATGTTTGCCACGAGCGGATCATCGGAGGCGTTGCAAGAAACCGTCTGTCTTCTCTGGTCGAGAGGAGGAGTTTTGCGAGTGTTTTTTTTCTTCTTTTTGTTGAGGAGGCTATACGCACGTTGCAGCCTGAGGAGCCAGTGAGCTACGTAGTTTCCTTCTTGGGAGGGAACGCATGGAAATGGCTTATTTCGATTTGAGGACCTCTTCTACTTGTGCTCGACCAAGAAATTGGCCAGAGTTTCGCACGGCTTTGGAAATCCTTTTCTGAACGGCACTTACTTGGATGAAATGAGTTACGTACGCCTGCTTCGCGCTGGACAAGACGGTACGTTTGAGGAGTAAATTTCACCTTTCATGAGCTGTCTTTCGGTCACAAAGGAGTCGACGAGGGAACGAAGACAGCACTCTTTGTTGAGTGGCTTTCTCATGTTTCTTGCCCGGAAACAAGGAAGGAAGCGAGGCGGGAGCATCCAAAGACAGTGTTTGAATCAGTTCGTGCTGCTCGCACCGCGAGCGTCAGTCTTGATTGCAATAGCTTCTTGGCAGGCACAAGCAGTGTTTTTCGTTAAAGCACCTCCAGAGCGACAAGTCAACCATGAGATCGAGTTGGACGACTGGTGTGAACCATCCTCCCAAGCCCCTCTCCTTTCCAGATGTCATCTCCTTAGTTGAACTAACTTCAAAAGCACTTGGAAGAGGTGATAAGCCACGGTCTCATTGAAGCTGGCATTTCTCCTTATGGTGGTCCAGTGTTTGTTCTCCTTTTCGGAAGGCTGACAGCTCATTGTGCCTAGGTTGTGATTGGCGCCTCTTACCAAGCTTAGGGTGAAAGTTCAAACATGTCTACCAAATTTTGAAGATCTTTTTCACACTACCCGAAGCGCCAGGTACAGTGGACTTGGAAGAGTGGATGCCATCAGGTGTGCATTCATCCCATAGACAGCTATCGACACTCCATTTGGGCACTTCCAGTTTCGTGTGATGGGCCGGGGTTCGGACTCACTAATGAACCTGCCAGTTTCATGTCTCTTATGATGGGATGAAGCCATTACTTCATATAGATGTGTCAGCATTTTTTGGATTTACCAGGAATTACTGATCAATGTCTTGCCCATTAGAGGGAAAACCGGCAAGTATGCCAATTTCACATGGAACCCAGCCCAACAAGAGGCTTTTGAACAGTTGCGAAGTGCAGTGATGGAAACTCCAGTCCTCAGGATTGTTAAAGTGGGACAAGAAGTTTCGTGTCAGATGCCAGAGGCATAACTATTGGTGCCGCATTGTTGCAGCCAGATGGTAGAGAAGAATGGCACCCTATTGCCTAGGTGACTGCGCGTAGAAGAACGTAACTACCACGCCATGGGGAGAGACACTACTGCTATTCCTACTACTTGTTTACACCATTTGAGCTGTTCACTGATAACAAGGGCGTAACTTTCTCAAGTCAAAGTCAGATCTGTTCAAACGAGAGGGACAGTGGGTGAAAGTCCTGACGGATTTTGACATGAATATTGTCTTTGTTCACGGGGAAGGAGAATTTGGCCAACCCTCTGTCCTCTCTTGAGCCACTGGCACCAAATTCTGATCCTCCAGTCACCTCCCAGAAGAACTGCAGAAAACAGTTAGCTGAAACTGAGGTTTTTATCCATTCAAGCCCCAAGCTCGTTAAACGTCTTGCTAGAGAGTTCATGAATGGGCAGGCAGATGTGACACATCGTCAAGCGTTTGAACAGAAATTCACCATCACTAGGCTCCTATTGTGATGATTCGGCAAAGCGCCTTTACTTGGTGTCTCGAGATCATCCAAGAGGGCTAAGCTCGGAGATTTTTTGCTTATGCCATTATCCCTCAGCAGGTCACCCAGGCCATGTTAGGGCCTATTCACAGATATGTAGAGAGTACTACTGGCCTGGACTGGGAAAAGACATGGCCAGATATGTCAAACCATGCAGTGTTTCCCAACACAAGGAAGGGGATAGCCCTTCTTGTCTCCCCTGCAGCCACCGTTTGTGCCAAAGCATTCGTGTGAAGACATTTCCATGGATTTCATCACAGTATTGCTACTACCTCAAGGCCCAGAACTACCGGGATGTCCACGTCGTCAAGAATTCACAAAAACAAATCTCTGGCACAGTTCTCCGGTCTGCAGGTTGTCCTTGGACGCAGTTAACAATGATGGTCACCATTAGTGTGCTATTAATATTGTTTGAATAGGTCAGTTGACACATTCTCAAGTAGGTGACGATCTCCATCATGGCAAGAAGCCCATTGTTTCCACGGCGGTCGATCGTGAAATTAACTCTGTAGGTTGTAGCCCACCAACTTGGGCCCACGTAACCTGTACAAAAGCAGCATGAATATTCTTATTCTTCCATACACATATTCCACGTGAGTCAGCGGTGTATGACTATTTACCTGCTTGCAGGGGTGAACTGCCATGAGGCTGCCCAAAACTCTCCCTGGTCTTACTTTTCCCGTTGAAGTTGCTGCGCCCAACTAAGCATCTGCACCGGCCTCTTTCGGTCCTTGCTGTTTTGCTGTTGAAATACTTAGTTCTGTGAACATGAAAAGGGAGCCACGCCAGGGTAGCATTATCGATCTCTTTCAGCTGCCGTCAAACGTTCAACTGCAGAGCTGCCCAACACACCGAGGATTGGAATGGAGAACACCGCCACCATAAAATTTGCCGATGAAGCAATGTCAACGACATTCGTGGCCTTTCATGCCGTCATCACCACTATATCCTTGCGCGACGCTGCTTCACCCTCAGTGGAGAGAGGAGCGAAGCAAACTCAATGGACAGCAGCAGCAGCCAGATTTTGATGATAATCCAAAATAACCTGGGGACCCTCTGGACGTGCAGCCCCACAGAAGGATCTTCTGCAGGCACCACAGCTGATGCCTCTGGCCATTGGATTTCCGACCCCAGGCAGAATGAGCTGATTGCTTGCTGTGGGCAGTTCATCAGGACAGTCTTCTGCAAGAAGTCCGTCAGGGTCCCTTCTTCTCTGTACTGGCTGATGAAGTTGTTGATGCTGGTAATCAGGAGCAGATGTCTCCGATTTGTGGACAAGGACAAAGTGGTTCGAGAGGAGTTCGTGGACTTTGCACTCTGCGGTGAGGGTACAACTGGACGAGCTTTGCCAGACAACACCCTCAACCATCTGAAGAAGTTCCAGCTCGACCTCAACAAGCTGTGAGATCGGGGATGTGATGGCACAGGCAACATGGCCTGGAGGCTGAACGAATGTGCTGCCTTGACCCAGAAGCAGTTCCCAAAAGCCCTTTAAGTCCACTGCCCTACACACTGCCTGAGCCTGTGTGTGGTTGCAACCTCGGGGATTGTAACAGTGTGGAGCATGTGGACGGTGCTGAAGTAGGTTATACTGTAAAGTCAGCAATTTTTGCAAGGTACTGATTTTCACGAATCTGTTCCAAACCTAGTTCGCAAAGACTTATTTTCGCAAAATCCGAAAAGGAGTTGCTTGTAGATACTTTTAGTTCCAGTGGGCTGCATACTGGAAGCTTCCGGAATCAGTTGACGCTCAACAGGGCGTACATGCTCGCTGTGCTGGTGGTGGTCAAGTACGTGGCCGTAACTTTGCGTAGGACTATCGCACGCGTTGTTCAGTCCGCGGCAACCACACGCAATCCGCACTTTATGCTGTTGTCGCGACAAATTAGTGTATCACAGAGTCACAAATGAAACAGCCGCTACACTTGCAACGTAATCAAAACACGTGCACACAGTTCTGCAAGCTTTGTAAGCCATCGATGAGAGGCCCAAAGTTTCGTTTCCCTGATGTTTCTCTCGCTGACACTCTGTAAGTGCATCTTCTTCGAGATGTCTCTAACGAGTTGGTTGAGTAATGGGAGTCCTTGGTACAAAGAGGTGAAGCGACTAGGCCTTCCAAAGCCCAACAATGCGCCCAATGACCAAAACGCAGCGGCATGGGCAGCTGCGAAAGGCGAAGTGGAAGAATCATTGAACGAGCTACCGAGGAAGAAGAAAATAGGCAAGTACTACGTTTACTGCTTAGCGATGAAGTCCGGCTTTGGCAAGGTTCTCAGCGCCAGCCTGTTCTTGCCAGAGCCAGGCCAAAAGCCCAGCAACAATACCCACTCTGAAATCGTCGCCGCCATCTTCTTTGGCAATGCGCTTTATCACGAGGATGCCGCACACCTCGGCTTGCTTGCGGTCTACCACATCCTTGACTTCTGGCCGGCTATGAACCTTCGAGCCATGAGAGGACAAGACCTCAACTTCCATGATGAGGAAGAAGGGGTCAAGAAGCTGACCGTCTACATCGAGCAGCATCTGCATGACGGAAAGGTGCACATGGGCGTCGTGATTCATTGCCCTAACTCCATTGCTTTGCAAGTTGGAAATGGGATGGCCGAAGTTTTTGACTCACGCCCATGATGCTGTTGCTGGCAGCCAGCGTGGTACGATGTTGGCAGTTGCAGGCAAGGGCAGCACTGTTCAAGACATTGCGAGCTACTCTGGCTTTTCTGCTCGTATGTTTCATCTTCTTGTTTCAGACATGCATTTCTGATTGCTGGAGAAAAATCCTGAGAAAATGTAGAGCTATTACTCGTTTATGCACTAGTTTGAAGTAGTTTTCCAGTACCACCGATAGTAGTTTGGTGCAAGTTAGTGCTGTTCCCTGTTGCTTGAATGACAAATGCTACTGTATTTCCATGTTTCATCAGTCAAGAAGGACAGTGGTACTAGTACATGTATCACGTACCCTGAAGGGCAGAATTAAAGGCTGCCTCATGTTGTTGGCGATATGAAGTTGGATGGTGCCGGGGTAAATACTTTAAATACAGTACCAATTTTATACATGATATTACATTTCATACGGTACTAATTTTCACAAATTGGGCTCATTTGCGAAATTTGCAACAATAAATCCCGTGCAAAAATTTGTGATTTTACAGTAGTCTGCTCTTTTTTGCACATCTCAAGCAGCAAGGTACTTTAGAGGGTGTCACAAGCAACATGCCTGCTTAACTCTTGGGGTCATCGTCAATGAGGAAGCTTGTTGGCCTGTGCCGTAGTGTGTGGGTCGCTCGGCACAATGCATTAATCACCTTCGGCGAACTATACCTTGCGGTTGCAACAACACTGGAGAGCATCAGCACAGACCATACCTGGACTGCTGAGAGCATGGTGCAAGGATCATCACTACTCTGCTCTATCCTTGACTTTGGTTTCATTGCTGTGGCCTCACCATTCTCTACAAGGTCATGGTATATGTTCATACACTCACAATCCAGCTGCAGAAGAAAGAGCGAGACATTTGTCTGGCATACGAGCAGGTGGATTGCATCATGAAGACCTTTGCAGAAGCCAGGCAATCAGTGGAAGTACATCGTGCTGCTTCCTGGGATGATGCGGCTGCCATGGCTCAGTTAGTGTCTGTAGCAGCAAGTGCACCATGGACATGCTATCGCCAAACTCGTTGGCAATGTGCCAGCACGTAGCCCTACCCAGTAGTATTGCCGTCAATCCCTGACCATTCCGATCCTGGATGAACTCGCTGGCCAGATGAGGGCACACTTTAGCTCCCACCAGACCTTGGTTATCAAAGGTGTCTACCTTGTGCCAGCCATGTTCCGGCTCAATCCAGGCAAGGCTAAGGAAATGGTAAAGAAGCTAGCCCGTGAGTAGAGGGTGACTTGCCACAAGGGCAGGACCTCACAACACATGATGAGCTGGAGCACTGGTAGCTACTCATAGGAGACTAAATACCAATGGATAATCTACCATCTTCACTGATTGAGAGCCTGAGCCTTCACTGCTGACAAACTTTTTCAATGCATTGCTCGACCTTTGGGGCTCATTAGTGCGTTGCCAGTGTCCACAACCACATGCAAGCGGTGCATTTCTGGACTGCGCAGGCTGAAAACCTAAGGAGTACAATGGGCCAGGAGCGACTGGCAGGTCTGGCATTGCTTCACACCCACTGCAGCATGTTGATGGACGTCGACAATGTCTTGGAAGATGTTCATGCATGACAATCCTCTGCAATCATCATGCCCAGCTCGTGTTACTACTAAACAGCTTTGCCATGATGAGAGGAGAAAACTCATCAAGATTGCTGGTCTTTAGCTGATAATGCGCTGTGGGAGAATCTTGTAGTACAATAAGCTTAGCACCATGCTACTATCGCTACTGTCTATCCTATATCTTAAACCATCTATACTGCCTACATTATATCTATATATGTACCGTCTTACTGTCTTGTATCAAACTATGTTAAGCCGGGCTTTGCTCAAGAACGCTTAAAATTGCATCCTTTGAGACCTGAAATTCTTCCAGGGGACTGCCCTGGACCCTTCGGGGGGCTCACAGTACACCCCAGACCGTCAGCTCGAATGTGCTTAGATTTCCAGCCAGTTTCGCCACTGACCTCAATCTGGGTTCGGCAATAACGATATGTTATTGTTTGTAGACCGACTCACTAAGCAAGGACGCTTTGTACCTACAAAGAGTACTGTGATGCAACAGGCATGGCTGATCTTTAATTTACCTTGAGAATGTGTTTCGATTGATAGACTCAGCCGCTCAATCAAGTCAGATTGAGATCCATGCTTCCCGGTGGAAGTTACAAGAATATTTTTGAGCGGCTTGGCGTTGAACTGAAGTTCAGCACATCAAATCACCTGCAGGCTGATGATCAAACAGGGCGAGTTCAACAAGTAATTGAACAGATTCTGAGAATGGTTGTCCATCATCGCCAGTCCAACTGGGAGGACATATTATTGGCTGGTGAGGTCTCGTACATTGATATGGTACAGGCTTCTACATGTTAAACTCCATTTTACATGAACCATGGATTCCATCCTTTTACGATCCCAGGTATCGTTATGCCTAACCCAAAACTTCAACCAGCTGAGACTGATTGGTTGGAAAGACAATGAGAAGCTGTCACCTTAGCCAGGGATCGTGTACAAGGAGCTCTCAAAGACCGAATGTTTTATGCGGATTGGTGGAGGAAGAATGCTGAGTTCAAGGAGGGAGACAAGGTATTGTCCATCGAGGCTGTGTTTACACAGATGTATTTCAGGATCAGCCACGTGCAAAACTTCTGAAAAGGTGTTTTGACCATTTGAAATTGTAGAAGGACTCAGCCCTGCAGCAGTGAAGGTCCAGCTTCCTCCTTTATGGCAAAGACATCCTGGTTTTAATGTTGCTGCTTTGAAGCATTTCTGTGAGGAGTACAGTTCTCGGGAAGAAGGAACCCACCAGCACCAATTTTTTTATGCTGATGGTCATGATCACGACGTCATTGAAGCTGTTCTCTCAATGTCGAACTTTTAGAGGGGAGCTACAGTACCTTGTAAATTAAAATGTGGTTGGGTTATGACTGGGAGCCTGCCTCAGGGGAGTCAGAACATATTTTCTTGGATGAATCTAGACTCATGAGGACAATGAGAGTCCCTTACATCATTATCAATTTTGTAGTAGAAGAAAGGACACTGAATGGAAGTCATGATGTAACAGTGTGAGTCATGTTGCAGCTGCACATGAGCATGCAAGTGCTCTTCTGTGCACATGAAATATCCAGCTGTAGAGCCAACGCTGGTCGTAGAATTTACGTACCATAAAGTAGCTCTTTGTGGTCTTAGTTATTCCAGTTGGCTATCAGTTCTGTTTGCATTTCTTTCTATCGATTATGCCAACGTTCCTGTCTATACCAAATCTTCGTTTGGTGTTGTTTAGGTAATGGTGCACACTCATTTTCAAGTCAATGGCCGACTCCGACGAGGAGGAGGACTCTGCATTCCTTGCATACTTGTAGGGTGACTTTATTGACCAAAGCCCCTCGAACCTACTGCAAACCAAACTTTAAAGTGATGATAGCCGATATCATGAGTTCAGAGCTGAGCTGAGCTGAGTTATGACTCGTCACTGGCTGCCTAGCTAACTCTGAGTTTCTCTCTTGTATCGCTTTATTATCTTATAACATCATGCCCATGGAGCACTTTTTAAAGGGTGGACAGGATTTGAGGTTGTCTTTGGCTGACAGACAAACCTGATCCTTGTATCACGTCTCTGTGATCCTAATGTGTACAAGATTTGACGAACCTGACTGTTGCCATGGCCACCAAGTGTAACTTTGCTCTTTGCCATCCTATGACACCCTTCATTGTCCATTGTTTCTCTGGTCTTTTCTCAGTTTGCGGCCTTTTTGCATTTTAGACACAAGATATTCTAGGAGAATCTCTCTTTTCACCACCATAGGCGAGTGTGAATAGCGACATGCTAATATCACGGGGAATGATGTCATAGACTAGAGGGTGCATGGGCTTCTCATGGCTGCAGTAGCTTTGCATTACCACAATTGCAGCCAGTGTAAGCATTATTTTGTACACAAGGACCGGTTTCATTTTAAGAAAAAGCCCACTCCACACATGGATGTAACCCTGGGCCCCTGGTTGATGAAGTAGATGCTTATCAACCCTTTTCTCACACAGAACACGGTGATGAGTTCGGGCGAGACAATGAATTTTAAATTAAATTATTATTCTGTGCAGTCCTATAACCAGCCTTGCACATGTTATTCATGCCTGACAGAAAACAAAAAGAACAAATAAGTTTGCCAAATCCTAGCTGCCATATGGTATTAGGGAACACATAGTTTCCCGCCAAGAGAGTAGGTGCATACCTCAACCTGCATGATCAGGATTGTGTAATGTATTTGAATGTGTGAGGTGAATGTGAAAGAGACTGCCCGTTCTTTAATTCCAGATTGGGTCATGAGGTGACGGTCAAAGCTTTTCGTACTCTGTGCTTTCACTGCGTTTGCAGCGACAAATGAAAAGCGCACCATCCTGTGAGCAAAAAAAAAAAAACAAACGGAGATATCAATTATGTGTGTCTTCTATTTTTCAGCAGCACAAAAGGAAAACAATTTTATTGGCAAGGGTTGATTTATTCAAGAGCCAAAAACTGACGGCACCAGACAGTTCACATTGATGCTAAGGATTTCTTCTTGATCCTAAACAAATGATTAATGTGCAAGGATTTCATTTCTGAATTTTGATGCTGACAACTCTTAAATTTTGAAACTCTTGACTATTGCTATGATACATGGAGCCAACACCTGGAAGGCCGTGCAACGATGTTGCCTCCGCTGACTGATAAAGAAAGAAAGAGAGAGTGAGGAGGAGATGGTGGTGGTTGTGGAGGAGGAGAATAGAGAGCATATCTAATAGCCCGATATACTTAGAGATGCAAGAGAGTACTTCTCAGCTCCATGGAAAGCACTGAAGTGACAACTGAACGTGCGATAAAGGAGACCCGTACCCTAAAAGAGCACTTGACACAAGTTGCGCTATGGAGCAGGAAAAGAACAGCTTCACACAACAGAATGGAGCTTAGTTCCCTTACTATTTTCACGCATGTTTCGATCTCCAGAGATTGCCAAGTGCGTGAAACTTTAGTAAATGAACTAAGCTCAATTCTGGTGTGTAAACCTGTTGAAGTAACAGCTGATAATGCTAGCAAACTCTTCGGGAGGTTAAATATAGAATCAACATCGAGACGCCATTGTTTACCTTGATGAGCCCAGGGAAAGACCTCCAGAATTCGACATTTGGGAGAAGCTCAATACCAGTGGCACCATGTCGAAATCGCATGAAGCCAATTCCAACGGAAATGTAAAGAAGAACACAGACAAAAAATCTGCCGCAGGAGGGAGGGGGAGAAAGAGGAGGAAGAGGAGGAGGAAGAGAAGAGAGAAAAGAGGGGAGAGAGGAGAGGAGGAGACAGAAAGAAAACACTTTTAATTTGTAATAATCTCATTTAACATTTAACACTATCCATACCATCAGGGGGCTCATTGTGTCCCCACGAGATTTTTTTTTTGTACTCTGGAAACTACTGAAAGGAGGAGTGTCCCACATTATGACATGTTCTTCTTATATAATTGACAGCCTGACAGCCTCTTTGAGCAGTTTTAAGCATTAGTGATGCCGAAACGATCACTTTCCAAAACTAAGTCACCTCAGTGATAGTACTGTACTGCTGTCCCGTCATCTTTGAAAATTTAGTCTTTTGGTGTAATACTTGTCCTCTAACCTTTTTCGCATTTTTCATCTTCCCCCCCCCCCCCCCCCCCGCCCCCCCCCCCCCC
>JAOWAR010133304.1:0-19019 GCA_028571005.1 Clathrina lutea | reverse complement strand
GCATGTCGGAGCCTACGAATTGCAATGACCTGAGCTGGAATAAACTGATGAAGATCGAGAACGAGAGGATGAAAGACAGAGAGAGAGAAAGCCAGGATTTCGAAGAGAAATTTGCATGACGGAAGTCAGAAATTCAGATTTCTCAATCTGCCTTCATTTTTTCTGTGAGTTGCTGTTGTGAAGCGGCAAAAAAGTGTCTGGGATTTGAGATCATATCCAAACTTCAGAAAAGTTGACAAGTTTGGAGGGGTAACGGTTTGGTGAGCCATTGGTCGGATGAAGAGCATGAAATGGAAGAAAGTCAGACATGCTTTTTGTCATTTAGCAACAGGAACTCACAGGGCTAATTTCAAAATTTCTGACTTCCTTCTTAATGTAGTTTGTGACATCATAACTTTGATCACATCATATTTAGCTTCCAGAAGTTTTAATCAATCAATCCTTCGAATATAAGCTTTCAGAAAACGATAAACTTTGTTGGATGGATAAATTGAATTTATCGATGAAACTTTGGACATAGTCACTGGTAGTAGCAACATCCATATCGACCATCCAGAACCACGCAAACATCTTACCAGTTGACTTTCTATCTTTGTCTTCTCTCGTGTCTACGAAAATCAGCAGTAACTGTAAGTATGAGGGTAAAAAAAAAAGGCTTTTCAACATTTAAAGTATCATCACATGCAAGGATGGCGCTGATAGGCCCTTCAACTGTGACTACCGTACAGCAGGAGCAGCAATTTGCAAAACCCAGAAAGGGAATGAAACCAGAGGAAGGACATAAAATCGTCGCACTGGCGGATGGTAGTGCTAGGGATCAAGGAATGCTCAGTGGAGATGGTTCGGTAGCTCGTTAACTTGTCGAGATTTAAAAGCGGGCCGGAAGAGCAGTCTGTACCATCCCAGACTGTGCTGGCGATGTTGTCATAGGCTCAACCATTCTCTTCTTTTTCTTCAGCTTCTCTATTGATCCTGTTCCCGGAAAACGTAGAAGCGAGGCATGCGCGCGCCTGGTCCGAGCGTGTAGGCATGTGATACAGTCCGTACCGGTAACGCATTCTGCATTGTCTTCGAAGCCGTCTCAGCTGGCCACCTTTTCACAGTTCAGTGCTTTCCGGGAAGAGGCTTCGATAGCGATATGCCTCTCCACGTTGTCTGCTGACACAAGCTCATGGATGGAACGGGCCACCTGATTATGACACCAGCTGCCGCATCGACCCCAAACGCTTGTCTCTCCCCTTCATTCTCAGCAGGAGGCAGAGCCACTGAAACGTACCCCTACGAATCATCCAGTGTACCCAGTGCACGTGTAGATGTGTTTCCAAACATTCCAGCTACGACGGTGGCCCTTCCTGTCATGTGGGGCCTCTCGTCAAGTAGACAAGGTTTTCAATATACCACAAAACACGCAATTGCTTGCAGGGACAAAGCAGTAGTCCCCTTAGCATACGTTACAAGTTTTGCTGGTGGCAGTTCTGGCATGCGGTCGGGCCTGTCGTTCACGTCGATTCTTGCAAAATACGGCAAACAACTGGCTGCTGCTATGCCGTCGAGAATCGTGCTCTGGCCTACTCGAAAATAAGTCACAACATGCCGCAAAGCAGCACATGTCGACAGGAATACAGCGCTCAGGTACTCGGCTGACTTCCTCACGGTACACGCGTCCAGGGTCGGTGGCAAGAAAACAAAGATATCGCTATCCGAGCAACTGCCACCGCTGTTCCCTTGTTATTGGAGCGGTCAAAGCGACCTGGTTCCGCCAGGCCATAAATTCTTTCCTGTGCTCTTTCGCTGGAACGAGACAGCCCCCGCCACAGACCGGCCGCACCAGTATCGACCAGTGCTCACACACGAGCCCAGTGCTGAACCCGAATGATGTACTCTCGGCATTTTGATATTTCCTTTTCGGCGCACAGTTCCCCTAGCCCAACCGGCCTGAACGAATCAGACGCATATGCATGCGCCAGACCGCCCTAAACTGGACTTCCGCGTGTTTCCACTTCAGTCCGGATATAGACCAGTCAGAGGCCCTTCGCCACAGACGGTCAGCGTCCTTCCTATTGCTCCATCGCCATTCAGGTGTCCAAACCTTACAGCTGCATGGACATGGTTGGCACGCCTCTAGCTATTTGTGTTTGTTCCAAAAAAATAAAATATAGCAAGCCCTTACAGCTATCAGTTGACTGCGCAATTTTGACATCCACGCGCTCATTTCCTTCTTTTCCAAGAATGGAAAAAGATACACAATCTCTGTGACGGGTATAATTTTAGATTGGGAGAAATCAACAATTTTTCACCAAACTAGCAGCCTATTGAAGCTGAGTGACTAAAGACAATTCGATCTGGCGATAATCTCTTTTCATTCTGTCTACCTTCACAAAAAACCAAGTCAAATAAACGCAAAAACGTGACGAAGAAAATTATCTCACCGCTTTCTTCCAATGACCGACTTTCAAGATCTCGCCGTCGTTTGGCTGGCGGTTCGTCGTCAATGGTGATCGGTTGTCGCTTTTCCGCCTCCCCTAAGTGACGTGAGGTAGAGTGTTGGGGCGGTGGTGGCGCGAGGAGGGAGGACGGGTATGCGCTGGGTCTGACGGAACTGGCAGTTGGCTGTCCGCTCGATTGGATGAGGGACGGCGGGGTGCCAGGGAGGTGGGCTGGTGAGTGGTGGAAACTCTGCTTGTTGACGGCAGCTGCGACGGACTCCCAGTACGCTTGGCGCGGAGGCATCGGCGGCGTCGCCTGCGGAATGTACGGCGAGCTGGCGGCTGCGACGGGCACCGACTTGTTACCGTCCTGCGCAACGAAGAAGTAGAACTGGCCTGCGCCAGGCGAGCCGCCGTGCACGGCGCTGTGCATGGAAGCAGCGGCGGAAAATTGTTGAGCGCGCCGCTCCGCCCGCCGTCGACGGTTGTACTCGGAATGTCGGAGGTTCTCCCGCTGAATGATCTGGCACTTCGAGCACTCGCAGTTCCTGTACGGGCAGCCGAGGCGGTGCTCCGACGTTGACAGCTGCTCGGTGCCGTGCGTGCGACAGCGCTGGCAAATGCGCGGCTTCTTCTGCGGCCGATAGTGACCTTCTTCCATGCTCCTCTGAGCTCGCTGTTGCAGAGTCAAGGGACGAGGACGAAGAGGCGGGTATCCCGCCCCGCGCGCCCCTGCGTACGCCACTTCGACTATCGTTTCCAGTGGTCGGTGGACGACACGTGCATTACCTGTAACTCCGGCAATACTTACTGCGAAATGCTGCTCTCTCGGCGGCGTGGATTTCCAGTGAAACGCATTAAAGGTTGGTTTCCTCGAGTGCAGCTGTTCGGTGTGTCCACGGCTCGGATGAAGGACAGTCGTCGATGTCGGAAGCCCTGTGAAGGCGAACAACCACTGCTCCGGGTGGTGTGACGGGTTCACGCCGTAATGGTCGGCGACACGTATTCTCCTGCGTGTTTGCTGCGGCTTTAGCACGCGCCGTTGTCCACTCCACTCGGCTGTTTGAACAAGTGTGATCCGCAAACCGAGCCAGTGTTTCAGGGTATTGTCGGTGTGAGGCGACGAAGGGTCATACCGTCACTGAAAAGGAGCGCTCTTATTCTTTTCCACCCCTCTGCAGCTGCGTTTCTTGGGCCAACGGCGAGCGCGGCGCAGACTGTGTGGTGGCCGTCGTGAAGAGCTTGGTATATGCGCCAGCTAGATCGGCCAGCTATATACTACGCACGCCCACGGCTTTCGGTCCTATCTTTCCTCAGTGGTCTCCTGCGCAGGCCGGCTCACTTTTAGGACCAAAATCTGCAACACGAACTGGACGGTAGCTGGCAGTCGAACGTCCGGAGCGGAGCTTGTTTGCTTGGCCAACAGCTTCCAGAGTCGGCCTTTCTCACCCGCCGCTCCGGTTTGCGTCTTGTCAGGAAGGCTGGTCGGGAATGCGTACCAAACCGTCGCTCGCTGCGCCTTGTTGCGCTCGCGGCCCGTGAAGTCCCGGCCCTGCACCGCGCAACCAACCTCGTTGAGACACACACACAGACACGCGCTCCACGCTGCGTTACTGAACGCAGCGGGACTTACAGGGACTCCCGCGTTCTCGTCTGCGGCGTTTATCCTCAGCGTGCAGAGCCTAGCGCCTCCTTCCCTGGGCAATTCAGCGCGAAGGAAGTTCTTTCTCTCTCCCGCCGGAACGGTGCGATGTACTCACAACACAGTGCACTTAGATCGTTTGTCAGACAGCTGAATGGCCGAACATGCGCAGGCGGTGTACAGAGTGTACAGGACACAGCAAATTACTGTATTGGCTTATGTAGATACTAGATAGGCCTTCTGACCGCGGTAGACGAGGAGGGCGAGCACGTGGCGCCAATGCGTGGCGCCCCTACTCTGCAAAGCTCCGCAGGCAATGACAAAGGCTGTTGGTCTGTCCGCACCGCACGTGCGTATATCCACCAATCGCGAAACCGCTTTGGACCGTGTCGCTGGCGCATACACACTCCTCGCGCTTTCCAAGGCACGTGCGTGTTCGCGGGCCCGTGGCTTGCATGCAATGCGTATCTACAGTACATCGACGTCTGTGCGGTGATCGAGCTGTTTTCGCACCTACGTCTTATAAAAAGTATGCAAAACACCGCGCTAGCGCTTACACTACTCGTACTCATGGGAGCGTTGGATGGAGAGAGAATAAGGAAAGAGGGAATCACACGCCGTATGTGATCTTGCGAAGGAGCCTACACGAGCGCAACACGGCCTTTACCCAGCGGCCGTCCGCAATGCGCCGTTCTGGCGCAGATTGCGGTGTGCCCCGCGCCGCCTCGAAGCTTGGGTTTGGAGCGAGGGGAGAACACCGGTCAGGATAGCGTGGTAGCAATCTCGCTACCTCCGACTCGGTGCACCGCTTCGCTATATCGCTTTAAAAGGCCCCGCGCTGCTTCGTGTTCGCACCGACCAGACCAACGTGTTCGAGCTCTTCGGTGCTGCCCGAGGGCACTATCCTCGACTGGGCACACACGTCACGAGAAACTCGTGATATCCACGACTGCCAATCCGGCAATGAATGCTATAGCTCCACCCGTCCACTGATGAGCTTTTTTTTCCGTACGTCCATCTACTGTAGCATTTTGAAAGGTACAGAGAGTTTTCCTACCAGTATCCAGAGGTTTGCGCTTCCCGTGAGCCACCTTCCTGTGTAGCGACGACAAAGAACAAATTTTGAAGGGTTTTTTGTTGTTGCCGAAGGGGATGAAAAGAATAATGTGTGCATTCTCTTCGAAAGCTACGATCGCGTTTTACACTCAGTTTTCAGTTTTTCCTTATTTTTGGGCGTTCTCCGATGCGCCAGTCAGCATGGTCAGTCTCCGGCGAGTGTGATCAGTTGGCTAACTGCGCCGTGCCAGCCGTGCAATCGGACACAAGCCCCAGGGCACAAGTCAGAACGTTTGCGGTTGGCCTTCACGCGTGTCGGCGCGAGCCTGGCCACCCAAGGTCACGCACCAGATGACCGTGGTCGTCTCCGTGACCTCAGGCCGCCTCGCTAGCACGCGGCACGCAGTGGAAATGCGTAGGTTCGCGTCACTGCCATGCCGTCAGTTGACGGAGGCGTTAGCGTTCGCAGACTTGTCAGCGCTGGTGGCGTTATGAGTTTGTTTCCTCAGTTTGTTTCTATTCGCGACACGTGCGACACGCATGTGGCATTGTCCTTCATTGCAATAAGCCCTCCCCATACTTTGCTCGTATAATTTAAGGCCGAGAGACTAGAGCATGGACAGTTAGAAGACTTGTCCGATACACTCCAGGGTGTTGTAAGAGCGCGAGCGATAGCCACCTGAGCGCTTGTCACCTTCGCTGGTGTCACGTGACGTGGTCGTGCATATTGGTCATGCAGCGCTGCATCGCGCATGAATGTCTTGTCACGAGATCGAGATACGCCTTGCCTGGGTCACGCGACTCTCTGAGAAACATGGCCGTTCCGATTGGGCCATACAGCCACAGCGGTGCAGATACAGTGTACCTTGCAGTGCTTTGCATGAACGAGTGCATCATGGTGCATGCTGGTGCATGTGCGAATGCTACGCCAAAGCGCCTCATGCACGCGCTCGCGGTATGGCGCCTCGCGCCCCAGCGTGCACGTAAGCGATCCTTCTCTCGATCTCGATCTCGATCCCTGACCAAGCGAGGCGGTGACCGCGCAGGTGCAAGAGGCACTCATGTGTGTCATGTACATGGTGATGTCTTGTCTAGTCTGTCATGTGCGACTACCAGCCTCGACGGCTTGGCCAATCGGATCATCAGGGTCGCCTCTTTCACATCCATTGTGTTCGGCGCTGTGGCCGATGTGCCAACATCTGCTGCGCGGCATGCTTCGTTCGGCCCCGTGCATATTTCTCGGCAGTGAACACGCTCTTTTAGTTCGGACTGTCGTGTACTTCCTGAACAAGTTGTACAACAGACTTACGCGTTCTGTCAAAGGACGATAGGCGTTGATATGTCGAAAGCTGGTTTGAAAAAGAGGAAAAGAAAACCATTGGATCGCGTTTGCTAGCGATTCAGACTCATCGCTCGAGGCACTTTGCTATAATTGCCTTCCGCCGAAGAAGTGAAACAGATAAAGAAGGAAAACAATCACGCGAGCGAAGGTCGCATTCACGTCGTTTCCTGAATGATCATCTCTAGGGAACTTCACAACAAGAGGAAGCAACTTAAATCGTTTGACTCTGTCCCCGCTTTGAGCTCTGCTGCGGGTTATCGAATAGTCCTCGGCGTGACCCTGGGGCGACTGGCTCTACGCTAGTAGACACGAAGCTGATTGGACGATCATGCTTCGGATGTGCTCAGTATCCTGCCCGGCTCGAATGTGATCGCGCCGGAAGCGGGGTTTTCACTTCTCTTCGCTAGGTGCGCGAGATATATTATTGTATCGTTCTCGCTCGGCTTTCTTTGTGTCACGTAGTCGACTCCTTCGCTGGCTTGCGTTCACCGGGCGCCAGTCTCGACTGAAATACCATTCGTCAACGCAGCGTGTCGGGTGGTTGCCTTACCTTCGAAATGATCACCTGATAAGCCGGCGCAATTGATAGGCCTAGCTTCACCAGAAAGCACCTGACGAACAGCAGACGAACAGAGGGAAAGGGATCACAGAGCTACCTCCAAGCTCGCCGGTAAAAGGCTTCAATTTCTTCCTCGCGGGAGACACATCGGAAGTGATCCTCGCTCGTAGGTCTTCCGCTCACAGCCGCTAATCGTTCTCTCCTCGCTCCGCTCACGGCGTCTTCAAACCTGCGACAAGAACCGCTACCGGTTTGACATCACCATCGGACGGGGGTATACTCAGACAAAAAAAATGCCGACGTCATCCGCTGTTCCTTTACTTGACTTGGCCTCTAGTCAAACGCCGCCTCGTTCAGCGCCCATGCAGCTTGTTTTCTTTCTAGTTCACGCTTAACGCAATGTCTTCTGTCATTCGTTTCTGCCCAAGGATTTTGCCGCCCATCGGTTCCTCGGAAGATTAACGATTAGTTGCTATTTCAGGACTGGCTGCTCTTCACAAACGGTTTTAATTTTAGTAGGTAGTTGTCTCAATCGGTCAGAGTGTTGGCACTTCTCTAAACGCGCTCCAGAGCTAGCTTGTTCAAGAGCGCTTCCCTTGCTATACCTTCGCAGGGGGAGACTGAGAGTCCCTTGCTGAGCATGCATCCAGTCTAGACACGAATATAAGGGACATGTACTGTAATTGTGTTCACCGCCCAAAGGAAGGGTGGAAGATGACCAAAATAGAGATCTCGTACCCTGCTGAAGGTGGAAAAGCGTTTCGATCTCTACGTTCTGCCCAGGGGCATAACAACTGATAACCCGTCCATTTTTATGCGTCGACTGTTCCGAAGGAGCACTCAATACTGGAATGTAGCTCTGGCGAGACTGACATTCGAGTCGTGGTAGCATGGATTGGATTTACGAAAACATCTAGTCGACGTCGCATAGCATTGAGCCAGTTCAAGTCTTGGCTCATGATTCGGCGAGATGACTCGACAGCTGATAAAACAACTCTTGGACTAGCGAGGAAAGTTTCAGGAACCGGTGTTCAAACGAAAACAGTCGAAATAGAACTACGGCATGGAGAACCAGGCAAGGAAGGAGTTGGTTTCGGATTGGCACGAACGCAAGACACCTGGATGAATTCCCTGCAGGAGAATTACCGCCGATATGGATGCGACACCACGCGAATAAACTGGTTCGGCAATGATAACCCGTTTTCACAGGTGTTGCAGGTCACTTTGCAGCTGTTTAGAACCAGTCGAACGCCGCTGCAACAATTGGCTTCTTACAACGTGATACTTAGGAACCTGTCGCTGATGCAACCCACGCACCTCTCGCCCTGCCTACCATAAAACGTAATTTCGCCACAATTGGCATGCTCGTAGGCGAAATGTCCAAAACGTCTCGAATTGTCTTCCCTATTTTGATCTTGACAAAGAACAGAAACCCTATCAGTTCATTCGCATTACCACCGGCAGATAATACTTCGCACAGACACCACACCGGTGTTGGCAGTCTTCGTTTTTTGCACATGTCACCAAAGTGGGTGGTTTCGCCTCGCCTCATATGTCTCTTTCCTGCGGCACCACCGGAAACAGCGTTGGTCAAGAGTGGTTTAATTCTATTCTTTCCCTCTCAGTACTTTTATCCCGCCTTTGGCGGTAAGCTTCGAAAGCATTACCAAAGTTTTCGAAAAAGGCTCAAGGAACTGCTTGGGATTCCTGCGAGTGGAGGCGATTCCTCACCAGCCTCCCATCTCCCATGCTGAGCAACAAAAAGGAACTCGCTCCTTGCTAATCGGCCAATTTCGGCTTACGGCTTTTCGATCGAGTTCTTGTCTCACACGGATGCCTCATCATCGCGTCTCCGTATCTACCATTTCATTTTCCTCACGGCCCAGTCTCGCAGAGCTGCAGCTGCATGCCCTCGGAAAACTTGACGGTTGAAGTTAATATGTATGTCTGTTGACGGTTTGAAATCGCTCGCTGGCTTTTGTCTTGTCGAGCACTTTCACTGGGACATACCATGCTGCTGGAATTTTGTAAAGCTCACCGCCTCACTAGTTCAAGCTGTCTTGGTGTGCCATGGCAGCTTACACTCCTGGACATCCCACAAGCACGATTATACTGGGAGAGTGATAAAACCTCTGTTCCAACCTCGTCTCATATTCTGTGCTGCCCTGATGAGGCCACAAAGGCCGAAACAGTACTATTCTCTCTCTTTTTTTTTTAAATCTTTTTGACAAAAAAAAAAAGAAAGATTTTTGTATGAGTATCACGGTGGTGACATGCACAGATGGGGTCGGGGGACCTTTCGCCACTCCCGCCGGAGTCTCCTTCACTTGTGTGTAGAACTACATGCATGTACATTGTACATGTACCTTCCGCAAACGATTTTTTTGGCATTCAGAGCTTACCAGATGAGCATGGACAGTAACGAACTTTGCTGAGCCAAACTTAGCAAGACACCATTATTGTTTCGATGTCTATGCACCAGTATGTACATGTAGATGATCAGCTGAACGGGAATGCAGTGGGCGCGCTGTACATGAAAGGAGGTGGGTTCGCATGCGGTTTCTGTTAACAACGGCATCGATGCTGTACATGTACATGATGTGGAAACATTGTACGTCCTTTTCTCTGCTATTGGTTGGGCACTTAGGCCTAGCTCTGTAGGGTAATCCACAGAGTTAGAGAACCGCTCAACATGGCGTTTTCTGTTTGTGCAAAGTGTGCGCAAATGTGAAACAAGATAGTTCAAGTGGTGTGCGCAAATGCACTTTCAGATTGAATAACCCTTTCTCACGTGTCACGTGAATGGTTTGAACATAGTTCTCGGCACGATCGAGCATCCACGAATGCTTTGTCTGTCTTTCACCTGACAATGCCACTCCGACTAGGTTGGTTAGTGCCAAACGCCAGGCTACCTCGCACGGGTATCGATGGCCGTGGGCATTGCCTCGGCTTCTGTACGACAATGACATGCGTATACGCGTGTGGTTCCTTCCATTTTGGAGTGCCTCGAGTCTCTTGCCATTGTTCCCTCGTCGGGTTGCGCGGCGCTCTTTACGTTACGGATTCGAAATTGTTTCGCGTGGAGGTGGCTCTGAGAACGTTCATGGGCAGCTCATGTGAGGATGAAAACCCTCCAACTTGCGGAAAATGGTTTTTCACATCTTCTGAAGATAGTCTAAATCGTTTTCGGTTGCGTTTCTATTCTTTTTGTTGTTTGTGATAGCGTAGCGGATAGTAAGGCGACTCTCGTCGGTTAGGCGATTCAAAGCCCCCGCAGGTTCGAGTCTCGGCGCGGACTTTGAGCTTCATCGAAAGTTTCTTCAATCGGTAACTTTGGCTGAGGGGCGACCTAATAAGCGGCATTCTACAGTATTCTGACGTCAAAAGGCAAAGGAACAGAGCGCATGCGTGATGTTCACCCCCGGGTTGTCATGAAAGAAAGTCCTTACGAGCCGCTGCTGGTTGAATGAGGTGTTCGTCTCCATCTCAGGCAAAAAGTGTTGAGAGACCTTCTCGTTGCCTTCGCCTGTCTGCTCAGCCACCGATAGCAGCAGACTGACTTTCTCTAATGCCAAGGGCGTCAATATTGTGCTCAGTTTGAAGCTGTCCCAACATCCAGTTGAGCTGCGCTTGTTGCTTAGTTGTTAATTGTGGGCTTGTAGCTTATCAGAGAACTGAAAAGCCTTTGTTTTGCGGCCTCCCGTAAACACTGGTAAATCATCCGCAATGTACCTTCAAAGATCGGATGGTAATTACATTGGGCAGGACGTTCGTTACCACACATAAAATTACCGTCTGCGCGATTGAATGTCAGCGCCGACATCTCGACACTCGCTGCCTGGTCTCATGGCCCGAGGCTTGAGGAATCCACATACGTAGTCAATTCGAAGCGATTTCAAGGACGTGCTTTGTAGGCCCATGCCGGATTGCCCGCCTTGAATTCGCCATGTTCAGACTGTCACCGGTCTGTGCATAATGTCGCAATTTGTCTGTCGGGTGGGGGCGCTGACGTGTTTCAAAGTGTTACCGAAAAAAGTGCTACATCGCGTTACTCTTGTGTCCGCTCGCCGGTTGCCGGCATTCCTGTCATTGTGGCCGATGCGCAGCATTGGTGGGAGGAAGCATTTCAAATCTACCTCTTCCTTGAAGCGATCGCGCTGCCGCTCGCCTTTTCTGCGTCGGGATCCTGTCCAATGGCCGATAGCCGCTACCGACACAGAGGAAGCACACCGGAAAACGGCGTTTAGACCGCCCAAGCTTCCAGGCAACATCCGGAGCGTTTTAGGTATGGCAGTGGATAGTGTTGATTAGATTGGGACTCCTTGGAGCTTCGACCTCTGACTTGCCATGCCACCGCAAATGGACACGATAATGCATTCTTCCCCGACCTTGGTTCAAAGCGGGACATGTGAACGGTTCAATTTCCTGAAAAGTCGAAGCCGATTGACTGTCAGTCTGAAGGAGAGACATGGCTCGCGCGTTCCTCCGAACATTGTTCTCCTAAGGAGGGGGGAAATGATCACATCCTGTTGGAACCCTCAGGCACGTGTCGCATCGAGTGCTTGTGGCAGGGCCGGCTCTCTAAGGAGCAGTGGCACTGTCGATTGGCATTCAAGCTTTCCGTCACAGAGAGCTCCCCCTTGTGTATCTTTCGAATCGAACAAAAGAGGAGAACAAACCTCAAAGGAGATTCCTCTTCAGTCTGTGATTCGATCGATTCGCGGCTCGAAGTGTTAATACGCTTGCGTGGTCCGTAGGGTTTCCTCTCGATGGGGAGGGAGGGGGCGGCGTTCAGTTGATCGTTATTTGTATACAGACATCGAGGGGACCACTTCCACAACTCCATGTGTGGCCCTCTTGGAAGCTCGACAGCACAATGGTGCATGGGTTCGCGTTGTGCAATCAGACAATGTCAAACGAGTTTCAACGGAACGGGGGAATTTCGTGACGACGGGGATGGGGAATTATGCACCTGAGCGATCGATCAGACAGTTTGACTGAAGATACAATTTCGTAAAGACTGCCATTCGGAAAACCCCAACGCTGCAGTTATCGATCGTACGTGCGACTCCATTCTTCTTCTTCTTCTTCTTCTTCTTCTTCTTCTTCTTCTTCTTCTTCTTCTTCTTCTTCTTCTTCTCGGTCGGATAGATCGGTTGCTTGTTACTTTGGTTTATTGAACTTCAATCATTTCCAAACGAGCGCCAGAATTCGAAGAGCAGATTTGTGTGGACAGTTTTAATGATTGTCATCAGGTGGTAGTCGAGTCTGGGTGCAAAATTTCCCTCTCGCACGCAGCCGTTGCTGGCCCGTCGGGCAATGCTTTCGGAACCAATAGTAATTACCTGGGCAAATACCGGCTGTCTGCCACCAAGTGCAGCGAAGTGGACGTCCTTCCTTTGTCTCAACCCACCGTGGTTCGGCTTATCTTTTGTTCCGCCGACTCAACGGTTGACCACTGCTGTGCCGGCATATCCTGGGAGCAGAAGCCAAGTGGACGGCAGTTTCGTCCATTTTGTGAAAGCTTCGCCACAGTCGCTTACTCCCGTCTGGGGAAAACGGCCTGCCCATTAGCCTACTAGCCGCGGAAGCGGTATAAACGCAGCTTTGCATTTTGCACGTATCCGCAAACTGAATGGGTGAGCAAACGCCCGTATCACTTTTGTTGCGCTATCCATTGAAATGTAATAACAGCGACCAAATTGTGAATTAAAGAGCTTCCAAGTTCGTCTGGAGGCATTGACAGAGCTTATCTTCGAGTGCCTGGCTTTCTTCTTGTCGTGTCGCACGCGCTTCTATAGCACTCTGGCCAGTCGATCATTTGTCTGGCAGCTTGTCTGGAACTGTTTCCTTTCATCCCGGCTGTTCACTTCCAGCTCGCTCTATTTTCCTTTCTATTTTAGCCCGTAGATCTAGTGTTCTTCGTGATAGTCAGTTCCAGCGTTTAACCGAACTTCGGTCAGCTGTTGAGCAAAAGTGCAACAGAGCCCATTTGTATAATGATTGTTTCATTTTTCAACTTGAAATGTCCCCGGGAAAATGTCGATCTAGCGACCCCTCACGAGTCTGCGTCCCCAGCTGACTAAGTGTAGACTATTATTGCTGTGGTGCAGAGGCGAAAGGGCACACTTTTGTCCGATGATGTACGGCAGACTGTTGACGCAACCGGGGCATTTTATGGACCCACCGAACACCACGGGTCAGCCAACCCATTTCCAGGCCAGGTCGTGTGTGCTCGCATGGAATGCAAATACTCTCCCTCGCTCTCCCGCCACCGCCGGGCCTGTTTCTCGCTCGTGAAAGAAGACAATGGTGGCGGCAGTAAGGGTGAATATTTCATTGTGCCTGAGGCACTGGGTGGATGGCTTTCGTGGCGTTGGAGGTACAATCATGTTCAATATTAGTGAATATTGGCAATCCATTGTCCTCGTAATTCCCTTGGTAATGAACACTTTCCTGCTGGGGCAAAAAAATGGCAGAGGAGCGCCGAATTGGGTGTGCG
This sequence comes from Clathrina lutea, assembly GCA_028571005.1. Taxonomy (NCBI): domain Eukaryota; kingdom Metazoa; phylum Porifera; class Calcarea; order Clathrinida; family Clathrinidae; genus Clathrina; species Clathrina lutea. The sequence continues at coordinate 5,492 of JAOWAR010133304.1, read as the reverse complement.
CAATATCCTTACTTCCAGTATTTGCCATACCATGACTTCCGACGGGCCTGTACCTGTGCGGCCGATATGCCATGTCACATGGAACAAAACACGTGGCGGCTTTACTAAGGTACACTGCTGGCACTAATATCGACGACGTGTGCATCCAAGATGTATCGCAATCTTCTAGAAACTGGCTATGTCGGCCAAACGCTGTTCACTCTGCTTTTTTCAACTGACTATGGATCTGCGCTTTCAGGTATATTCTCTATTTTTTTCTCGATGCGAAAGGTTCATGTGTGTGTATGCTGGTTTGTGTACGTACACTCATTAGACACACATAATGGTTTGGAGTGGGCTAATATCGATGCTTCCATTCTTAGACAGAGGACTTTTGTTGACTGATCTTTCCTGGACGCTGTGACTGCTAGCACTCTCCAGACTGTTTAACAAGACTTCTGGTTTCAACCAATTTTCACATTATGGTCTATTTGGGTGTGGGACATCTGGACTAATGTGTGTGGAGAAAATTTGGACTACAATAAAAAGGAAGAGAAAAGAAATAGGTAGTCCTCATATGTCATTTCCATCACATATTTCAGCAGCATTCAGTACTAGAAGACGCTTATACCCAGGACTGGTATACGACCCAAACTGTGGCAATGGACCAATTGCCAAAGCATAGGTAGGATACCATTCTTGTAGGCAGTTGGCTCTGCGGTTGTATATGGCTTCAAACTCGGGTGTTTTTTTTTCTTCAGTATTCTTATGGGCTACGCAGAAAAGGCCTGGGCCTGAGGTCATATGCTACCATAGACCATGCTGCCTACTAATTTGGCAGAACTAATCTCTACCCTATGCTCCGGCAATAGGTCCATTGTCTACAGAGGGCTATAGATCCTGTCATGATGTCTCAGTTCAGTGCTTACTGAGATATACCCATGAGCAGACGATCTTGGATATATCGATCAAGGCGTCACCTCATATGTTTACTTTTGCTTCATTGTAGCTTGGCATCAAAGGATTGGCGCTTGCAAGTCACTGCAAAAGTCAAGGCCAACATCACAAAGCGTTTTTGTATTCTCCCAGACACTTCTTTGCACTGATGGGCTCTGCCTGCTTTGCTCACAGGTTGGCTCTTCACCACTGACCAGCAAGGACCAAGCAGCCCAAACCGGAGAGAGTAAGACATGAGATCCTCTCACCTTTTCACATGTGCGTGCTTTTCACTGGCTACTTATTTGGACCCTTTTGAGAGAATTTTGAAATGCTGTAGTGCAGGCATTCAGAAGTGATGTACACCGAAACCCAACTGTAGTGCAGGCATTCAGAAGTGATGTACACCGAAACCCAACTGTAGTGAAAATTTAAACGTTCACTTTTGTTTTGTCATTCACTATATACTGATCGATCCTTGTCCGAAATGTTTACTCATTTCTGCAAGAGACAAAAGGTACTTCCATTCCTCAACAATACTCTAAGGACAAGGTGGTGGCCTATGGCGCAACAAGTCAATCATATACTAATTTACAGTAAAACTGGATTACCGTGCAATCAGTACAATGGGGAGGAAAACAATTGTTTATCTTTTCCTTTTATTCTCTTTTTTTTTTCATTTTGAGACAAAAGGCGTGCTGAATGGCTCAACCTGAAGTGCCTATCAAGGCTGTAGGCTACTAAAGATTGTTCTCGCATTGCCAAAATAATGTGTATTGACTTACGGAGATATCGTTTTGCTGTTTCTTCGTATTCTTCTCACACCTGGTCCATACTTTCTCCCAGCTCGTCTCCTCAAAGTAATTGTTCATTCACAATCATTTCTTTGAATGCCGATGCTTCTGTGCAGTCCGGCTTGAATGGCCAACTCCTGTGCTACGGTTTCACGACAGATTAGCTCTTCATCTCAATCAAGAGTTGAAGCGAATGATTCTCAGCTATGAAGAGCAAGAAGTGTCCGTGAGCAAGTCCAACAAGGTAACAAAGTCAGTTTGCCCTCAAGCTTGTCAAGGATATCACCCACCAAAACTTTGCCCGGTACCACTCATTTTCAATTATGAGGCAGGTGATCATGATGTCTCGCAATCATCTGTGAAACTATGGGTGGTCTTCGTTTTCATTCTTGTTTTCAGCTTATCAATATTGCTCTAGCCTTGAATTGCCATGCGCTGAACGGAATCCATTCGGCCATTCCTGAATTTTGACTTCAAAGTGCAGGCTTGGATAAATTAGATGCGTTCCTCATGCTGCCACTCCATATCAAAGCCAATTCAGTCATCCAATGATAAAACGCTTAATTTTTACTTGTATGGTTGGATACTCTGCTGCTAGGGTGGTTGGCAGTCCTCCGGAGACTTGTTCACACGCAAGGTGTCCGTTTTGTGCGAACTGCAAAAGAGGGTGAGAAACTTATCAGTCATAACACATTCAATTTGCACATCTTTATTGCCCTGTATCTTTGGCCTGCACGCTAGTCTTCTCGGCTCCACGTGCTCATCTTGATAATACTAATTGTGCTCTCTTCGTCTGAATCCAAATTTGTTTTGTTGAAAAATAAAGTTTGTCCTGTTTGGTACTCAGGTCTACTTCTCCATTCTCCACTATCTTGGCGAAATTGCCACGCCGAGACTTGATGGTACTGAGTGCCACTTAGGAATCGAGGTAACGGTGTCCTGGGCATCGGTCAACAGGTAAACAGCTTTTCAAGTCATGCAAGACAAGCTAATATTTTGAGAAACTCAAATGTTTGCTGCATAGAGCTTAAGATCATCTTGTGAATGCATTTGGCGAAAACTTCTTTCTCTTTTTGCAAAAGAAAAAATGGAAACTTTTGCTGCGTTGGGCAGCTGCAACAGCTTAGCAGATGAAGGTCACGTTTGCTGCTCCTTTATGCCACAGTGCCATTCTCAGCCACAACTGGCAGTTTAAGGAATGGCTTCACACAAAACATGAAAGCGTTAGAAATACTATATTTTCAAAAGGATCAAGGAGCATTTTGAATGTTATTGGAGCCATAAAATCCAGTCACTTGGGTACAATGGAGGTTATGAGATGAAGCAAAGTGGCTCAGACTTAAGAAAATCTACTACAAGTGATTCCCTGCCTGAACATAACAGCGAAATCTCAAGTTTTTTTTTTTATTCTGAAACTTACTGTCGAGCTTGATTATACATACTCAGGCTAGGCAGAAACCTTCTCTCCTTTTCTTTCTCTTCTATTTGCAAAGGCCAAATTCAATAAAGATTCAAGTCCATCCCTTGCTTTTGCAAAAGTCTTAGTCACAGCCAATGCCAGGGACATTGCCAAGAGGCAATAGACTGAAGCAAAAGTTCCTTTCATGAGATCTCACAAACCTTGGCCTTGGCCGATAGGAAGCTATGGTACAGAGTCTGTTCTTGCCCAGGGCAAAGTAGTTTCATTGGCATAGACAAGAGGCTACTGTTGGGAACTTTGCCGAGTGTGACTGTTTTTGAGTGTCAGATCAACACAGAGCACAAGCATTTGTGAATATTTCACTTGTTTTGGCGAGCCTTCAGTGGCGTCTGTGGGGATGTGGTGATATCTTTTGACTTGGGTTCACAATTTCTGTTTCTTTTGTCAACGTGTTGAACGGTGGCTTTCAACATTTCTCTTTTCAAAGGCACTTGCACAGCAATGCGCCACACATCCATCCGGGATCGTTGGGTGAGTGAAGATATTCAATAGGTTAAAATAACAACAAATGATGTGCATTTATTATTTTCCATCTTCCCATTGGTCTTAAAAAAAAAAAAAAAACACTTCTATTTTTGACTTTTGTTTGCAACACATGTTTTTGTCAGTTACACGCCGGGTAAGCGGCCATAACCCTGTAACAGGTCACAGGCTCATCGAGGATCGCTGAGTCACAAATCCCCATAGCAGATGACATAGATCACACTGCCCATTTCACGCCTGCAAAACTATGAGAAAAGTTACTGTTGTGCCCTAAGATGTTCATGAAATATTACCGTACAAAACAAGCAACTAGAAGTGTTTGGCTTTCAGATGGCTTCATAAATCTACTTGCGTCCTTTATGGTCTTCAAGTCGTGTGAAACTGCGATCAACAGATTTTGAGTTACGATCACCAGCGAGACAGGTAGCAAGGTGGGATCACATGAACACGTGGGATGATCATATTTTCAGCGCTCACCAACAGAGCCTGCTTTTTGGCAATGTATGGAGGCCCAGGATGTATCTTGACCGTACTTATTCCCAGATCCAAAAAGTACGGTATTTTGGTGAGGGCATGAGCTTATTTCTTGCGAATACGGTCAGGCCTTCCTTATATTTTGGACGCATGACGTCAAGTGGTGGAGATGCCCAAGGCATTTTATATGTCCCGTTTCTCAAAGTGGAGCAGCTCCCTGGCCTCCACTGGGTCGCAAGTGTTGAAGTCAAATTGGTTTCCCAGATACTCCTTCGCGTTTTTCTGCAAGAAGAACCTCCTCCGCATAGCGCTACTACTTCCAGCTCCGCTTGTCAGAGCTGGCGGCAGTCAGGTCTTCCAACTGAGCCACTTCGTTGGCAAGGATCATCATCAATCAGAGAGAGAGAGAGAGAGAGAGAGAGAAAGACAAAGAGAAAGACAAAGAGAAAGAGAGAGAAACGGGAAAAAGCGAGAAAAAGCTGCAAGCAAGTCCAGTAGTTGAAAAATGTGATGCTGCGCCTATCGAGCACTCTGCTACAGCTAGGTGGCAATTTTTCATGGCAACCATGTGAACCATTTGGTAAACCTATCACACCATCACAGTGATGATAAAATATACCGTACTTGGCTTGACCGTTTGCTCTCTCCATTACTGAAGCAAGCGCCTGAAGAACAAGGCTGGAAAGTTCAGACTTACTGATGCTGGCAGTCTGTGACCACTTAGGCGGGTGATCACCTTGTCTTGGCAAAAAACGCGTGAAAGTGTGGCCCGTCATGGAGAATCATGACCCAGTGACCTGTTAGGAGGCTGTGACCACTTCCAGGCCATGACCAAGTTACGGTGCCTAGCGAAACCTTGATCAGCCGTCAATGTTATTTAAGATAATCTTTGAGTGATTCTGACCGGGTTATCATATCTTATTGAGTCGTACAAGCTCGCCAGTCAAAAGTTTTTTCCCAAGGCGTTTCGGCAACCTTGGGTCTTCTGTACTCTGAAGTTATTGTCAGCTGACGAAGGCAAGCGCAAGGTTGCCGAAACGTCTTGGGAAAAACTTTCGACTGGTGAGCTAGGGCTGTGCATCGCCAAAAATTTTGGTCACAATATTATTACTTTTTTTTGTCACGATTATTTAGGTCCCGACGATGTTTTAGGTTCTGTGCTTGCGAAACTGTCAATCTCAGGACGCCACTTGCCCATATGAGCAGTCAGGTGTGGTGTTTCGCTGTACTTAACTGTTGCACCACAATGGGAAAACTCGACTTCGCGCTCGTTTTGTACCTCCCCGTTCTCGTCAAGTCGGAAACCAAAGTGATGCCATATCGGTGACTTCGCTCCTTTCAAAGGC
>JAOWAR010133303.1:0-28308 GCA_028571005.1 Clathrina lutea | reverse complement strand
ACAAATAGTATTGGGAAAACAAAAGCGATTTCATCTCTTTTGAGGAATTTTATGATAAATACTCTTCTGAACTGCACAGGGAACTGGAAGAATTCAGGAAAAAACAAATGTTTAGCAATGAAACATTTTACAGAGGTCTGCCTGCCAGAATATACAGAACATGGGCTTCTCTTCTGACACAGATACAGGGAGGATATGCGGCAGGATCCGTACACAAAAAAGTCGAGATGTCCGCCGAACTTGATTACAAGGGAATAGATATGAGGATACATTTTCGTTCGGGAGAGTATGTCAATGTGCAGGTGAAAAAAGAGACTCTCAGCAGAGAAGTGAGAGCACCTTGGAAAGGGTTGAAAAGGGAGAGCCTGTTGTCAATGTTATTTACGAGACTATATCCACAGGACCCTTGACCAAAACAGGAAGAAAGTCTCTGCCCTTTGTCAGATGGCAAGAAAAGTGTGGAAGCAAGCTGAAAAGACTGCCCAACGGCTTCATAATATTTTTGCCTGAAATGTTTGAAGAAGATTATTTAAGGACACCTTGAAAAGACCTGAATTATCGGTCGGCTTCTCAACTCTCAAACTCAGCCTCAAAAGCGTCGGTCAGAAAGTTCATAACCTTTTTCTCAGACAGGTCAACAGATACAACATCAAAACGCATCGGTCGGGAATCAAGTTTTTTCTCCTTCACATAGTGAAGCGCCGTCAGGGTGAGTTTTTTTCTCTTCTCCCTGCTTACAAACTCCTCCGGCATTCCATGGGTGAAAGTTGATCGGGACTTAACCTCAACAAAACAGACAGTGGGGCCGTCAGCCGACACTACATCTATCTCGCCGTATCTGCACCGGAAGTTCCGGTCAAGAATGGCAAATCCTTTCCTTTTAAGAAAACGAACAGCAATGGACTCCCCCTCGTCAGATTTTCTTCGGCGGGAGCAGGAAAAGACTTTGGAAATCAGGTTAAGAAGACCCTGTTTCAACCGCCAATTCCCTCTTTAGTTTTTCAATGAAGGAGATTGCCTCCGCAGGGGTCATGTTCATGGGCTCAATAACCGATATCTGCCGGACAAGCGAAAGAACCCCGCTACTGTCAATACCCTCACCATCGCTGTCCGGTTCAGCTGGAAAGAGCAACATCTGGTCTCCGCCCATGAGCTCACTCATTTTTGAGCGCATCGCCTCAAGGGAAGAAAGCATAAGGCGCGCAGAGTTCAAAACCTCCGCCGGAACACCCGCAAGAGCAGCGACCTGAATTCCATAACTGTGGTTTGAGGAGCCGGGGACAAGCTTTCTCAGAAAAGCTATCTCATCTCCGCTTTTCTTTACCGCAATGTTGAAGTTTTTCACCCCTTTATGAACTGATTCCAGATTGGCCAGTTCATGGTAGTGAGTGGCAAAAAGAGATCTTGTTCCCCTTTTATGGAGATATTCAGCAACAGCCCACGCAATACTCATACCGTCAAATGTGCTGGTGCCGCGGCCTATTTCGTCAAGAACAACCAGACTCCCCGGAGTGCAGTTTCTCATTATGTAAGAGGTCTCAACCATCTCGGACATAAAAGTTGACAACCCTTTGGCAAGGTCGTCAGATGCGCCCACGCGTGTAAAGATCTTGTCCGCAACCCCTATCACCGCCTCGGAGCACGGAACAAAACTGCCCATTTGAGCCATCAGAACTGTGAGAGCAACCTGCCTTATCAGGGTGGATTTACCCGCCATATTCGGCCCGGTTATAAGCAGAAACCTGTTTTCAGCACCGTCCATTCTTATATCGTTTTCAACAAATCCCTCAGTGCCGCTTATCCTCTCAACAACAGGGTGGCGACTTCCGAGCAGGCGCACAAACGGCTCGGCGCACAGAACGGGCCTTGAGTAACGATACCGAACCGCAGCCTCGGAAAAAGCGGCAATCACATCAAGGTGGGCGATGAGACGGGCGGACAGACGCACTCGCTCCGAGGCAGAAGAAACCCTTTTTCTCAGCCTTTCAAATATCTCCCTCTCAATAGTAAACAACTCATCATCAGCGCTCCTAATCTTCTGCTCCCAGTCGGCAAGTTCGGAGGTTGTAAACCTCTCGCCGGCAGACAGTGTCTGCTTTCTTGAGTAATGGTCGGGAACCATCCCCAGATAAGATTTTCTCACTTCAACGTAGTAGCCAAAGACTTTGTTGTAGCCCACTTTGAGCGAATTTATGCCCGTTTCCTTCCTCTGGCTCATCTCAAAACCGGAGATCCAGTCTCTTGCGCTTTCCCCAACCGTCCTGAGCTCATCAAGACGCGAATCGTATCCGCGTCTGATAACCCCGCCTTCGGCAAGAGTTGCGGGAAGCTCTTCAGAGAGAGCGGCCTCCACATCAGCGGTAATATCGTCAAGCCCGTCCAACTCATCCTGAATGGACAAGAGAAGAGAAGCACGCGAATCGGGCAGGATTTTTTTAAGTGAGGAAACTTTCAGGAGAGACTCCTTCAGGGCCGCGATGTCTCTCGGGCGCGCCGAGGGAGTTGATATGCGCCCCATGAGCCTTTCAATATCCCTTATACCGCCGAGCCCGGAAACCAAAAGCTTTGAGAGGCTTCTGTCACGCACAAGATTCTCAACCGCATCCAGTCTCTGCTCAATCCCGGCAACATCCCTCAGAGGATAATCCATCCATCTCCTCAGCAGTCTTCCTCCCATCGGAGTAAGAGTAAGGTCAACGGTATTGAGAAGTGTCGGACCGTCCTCCGAAGCAATGGGCCTTACAAGCTCAAGGTTCCTTCTTGTAAACTCGTCAATCTGGACACAGTTTTCAAGGGTTTCAAAAACCGGCAGTTTCATCGAAGGCATGTAGTCCATCTGGGTCTGCTTGAGATACTCGAGAAGAACCGAGCAGGTAGCGGCGGCTCCGGGTCTTGTATCAAGTCCGCACGGAACAAGGGACGAGATTCCGAACCAGTCAAGAATCACAGACGGGTTGTGGGATTCGAAAAGGTCTTTTCTAACTGTCAGCAGAGGCTTGCGCGGACATTCAGCGACGGCGCGCTCAATGAGCTCCGTTGCAGAGGATATGAGCAACTCCGAAGGGGCGAGCTTGAGAAGCTCGGCGAGCAGGTCTTCCTGATTTTCAGTGGAAGAGGCGCGGAAGTCTCCGGTTGAAATATCGCAATAAGCCATATGGAAACCGGATGGGCCAAAGTTTACGCAGGCTATGTAGTTGTTGGTTCTGGAATCAAGTTTTTCGGAATCAAGCAAGGTTCCCGGCGTCAGAACTCTGACGACTCGTCTGCTTACAAGTTTTCCGGACTGTGGGGACTCAACCTGCTCGCATATCGCAACCTTGCGACCGCTCTGGAGAAGTTTTGACACGTAAGAGTCCGCGCTGTGAAAAGGCACGCCGCAAAAAGGCACGGGAGAACTTGATTTCTTGTTGCGGGCGGTGAGGGCTATACCGAGAATTTCTGACGCCGTTTTTGCGTCCTCAAAGAACATTTCGTAGAAATCTCCAAGCCGGAAAAAAAGTATGGAGTCCGGATAAAGAGCTTTGATGCTCTTGTACTGCTCAAGCATGGGGGTGGTGGAAGAAAACCCGACGGCACTCTTTGAGTCGCTCACTGGATTTTTCCGGACAGTTCCAGTCAAACCGGAGAATTAGGAAGCCAGGCCCGCAAGCACAGCTCCGGCAAGAACAAGCAACCCTCCCGAAATCCTTGAGAGGTTCAGCCGAGCCTCTCCCGGGCCGTGAGGAAGCGGGGAAAGGAGACGGAAGACGGAAGAGAGAAAAAACGCGGACGCAACAACAAGAGCGGCCTGAACAAGCGCTATGCCGGCAAGGTAAAAGACAACGGGAGAGAGTTTTGCCCCGGCAATTCCGCCGCCGTATGCGTATCCGTGAAGAATACCGCACAGACCTGCAACAGGCCCTACCGCAGGTAGCCGGGGAGAGTTCCGGGCAATAAAAAGACCGGCAACGGCGACCGTCAAAGCGACAAGGACTTCGTAAAACGGGATTTCAATCGCAGAGAGTCGCAGGAGTACCCCAGCCAGAGTGGCGGGAACAAATGCCCAGACCGAACGAAAATTCCCGACGCCGAAAACGCGGAAAAGACCGATTGCCAGAAGAAAAAGAAGATGGTCAAGTCCCAGCATCGGATGCGCAAGACCGGACAGAAGCCCCTGATACCAGAGATTCAAGGGCTCTCCGTCGTAAGGATGGTGGGCAAAGACCGACCCCGCCGACAGAACAAAAAGCACCGCCGAAAGCGATAAAATCCTCATAATACAAAACTCCCGTTCAGTCATTAAGACTGGAGATGAGGGGAATCGAACCCCCGACCTCTGCCTTGCGAAGGCAGCGCTCTCCCAGACTGAGCTACATCCCCTTTCAAAGAGCAATTATTACTTGGGAAAAAAGCCAATATCAAGTTGTGACGGTGATTCTTACCTGCTCTATTGAGCGCAAATTCGCGGACTCAACGGTAAATACCAGTTTGCCAGTCTCAAGTGTCTCTCCAACCTTGGGAATGGAACCGAAACCAGAGAGAAGAAACCCTCCAAGGGTTTCGTAACTCTCACTCTCCGGTATTGAAAGACCGAGCTCCTCATTTGCGCGCTCAACTTCAATTGAAGGGCTGACAATGTAGTCACGCGCTCCGACCTTGGTCCAGAGTCTTTTTCCCCTGTCGTGCTCATCCTCTATCTCACCCACTATTTCTTCAAGGATGTCCTCAAGGGTAACTATGCCGACCGCGCCTCCATACTCGTTGACAACAACTGCGATTCCGGCCGTTTGTCCGCCTTTCATCTCATTAAGAAGCTCGTTTATGGGCTTGAGCTGCGGAACATAAAAGGCGGAACGGGAGTAGGCTCCGACTCTGGTATCCCTGCGTGAAGCCTCGGAACCGTTGAGAAGAAAGAACGAGTGGAGAACACCAGTTATGTTGTCAACTCTTTCCCTGTAAAGAGGAATTCGCGTGTGACCGGAACTTCTGACAAGCTCGGTGGCTTCCTCAAGGGTCGAATTTTCATCAAGCGCATCAACGGAGGAGAGAGGAATCATAACCTCGCTGACCGTAACTTCGGAAAAAGAGAAAATCCTCCTGAGCATGGTTCTCTTTCCGGTTCCGGCATCGCCCGAATCGGAGGGGCGCGCCTTTATGGCGTCCATAAGCTCACCCCTCGTAACCGAAGAGCGGGAACCCGCAAGGCGGAGGGCAAAACGCGTGAACACATTCACAACCGAGGTAAGAGGAATGAAAAGCTTTGAGGCAAACCACAGGGGATAGATTGCCCAGAGCACCATTGTGTTACTTCTGCGGCGGAAGACGGATTTCGGAACCACCTGCCCGAAAACAACCACAAGAGGAGAGAGAATGGCGACGGAATAGTATTCCCCGCCACTGTGGTGTTTGTCGATGTAAAAAGTCAGAAGTATGGTGCTTGTTATAAGAGAGAGATTTATTCCAGCAAGGGTGGTACCGAGAAAACTTTCCACCTGTGAATAGGATTTGAGCACAAGCCTTGCGGAGCGGGAGCCGCGTGCCGCAAGTGCTCTCATCCTTATTTTGTCACAGGATATAAGCGCAATCTCGGAGCCGGCAAAGAAAGCCTGAAGGAAGATGCAGAGTAAAACGACCGCAACGGTTGATTCAAACCCCACCGCTTATACCTCCTGCCGTCCGCAGAGAGGCAATCCCGCCCCGTGGCTTCTTTTCCCTCTTCGCTTCCACCATTATCTCCCGGATCCTTTTTCCTTCCACGACGGTTACCGTGAAATCAATGTTGCCGCACGAAACACTCTGCCCAACCGAGGGAAGCATCCCGAACCTCTCAAAGACAAAACCGGCAAGGGTCTCGCTTCCGTTACTGCGAACGGGGACAAACGATTTCCGCAGGGCAGACGAAAAGCTTTCGGCACCCAATGGCCTCAAAACCTGAAAAAGCATCTTTCCGTTGAATTCATCAACTCTGAAACTTCCCGGAAGAAAAATTTTTCCATCCTCCCACCTCGGAGCAACCCCTCCCTTTCTGCCGACGCTCTTTTCGTCCTCTATTTCTCCGAAAAGCTCCTCAAGGATGTCCTCCATAGTTACAATGCCGTCAAACCTTCCGTATTCGTCAACAACGACGGCCATGTGGATTCTGCGGCGCTGAAACTCTCTCAGGAGGTCAAACGCCGCCTTGCTTCCGGGTATGAAATACGGCGGGTGAAGATAGTCCCGGAGGGAAACATCGACCGAGGGAAAACGCATCAGCATATCCTTGCTGTATATGACTCCTCTTATGTCGTTTCTATCTCCTGAGTAGACCGGTATACGGGAATATCCAGCTTTCTTTATCTCGTAGAGCACCTGTGCGGGCGAGAGTGAGTCGTCCAGTGTAAAGCAGTCAACGTTTGGGGTCATTATATGGCGAGCGGAGGTTTGACGCAGACGGAAAAATCTGTCCGCAAGGCGGCTCTCCATTTCGTTCACAACCCCCTCCTCCCTTGCCATCATAACCAGAGTCTCTATGTCTTCGTCGCTGAACTCCTGTGAAGGCTCATACTCGTCCTCGGCAGAGTCCGGAATGAACAGGTTTGAAAGCCTGATTATCATCCATCTCACAGGGGCAATCAACGAATGAAACAAGCTCAGGGGATACACAACTGCTTCAGCAAAGAAACGCGGAAAACGCACGGCCAGAGTCTTGGGAACTGTCTCGCCGAGTATCAGCAGTAACGGGGATGCGGCCGCAACGGACACAAAAGTAACAGTCTCGTCTGAAGAGCTCATGAGCTTGGCAACCACCATGGCGACAGATGCCGAATATGCGATGTTTGCCGCCTCGTCGGCAAAAAGTATTGTAACTATCAACTCACGCGGTTTTTTGAGAAGACCCTCTATAAGCTCTGACTTCCTTCCGCCCCGGCTCCTTATGTTTTCCATCTGATGCCTTCCAAGAGAGAAGAGAGAGCCCTCGGCAAAACAAAAGAAAGCCGACATGCACAGAAGCAGAAAAGCCGATACCAAACCTGGAAGCAAGTCGCTCATCTTACTGTGTTATGAATGAAGCCCCGACAGCGCATGCCGGGCTCGCAGAGAGCTCCATCCGTCCCGCGAAGGACTATTGAGCCGCTTGCCGTGACCGAGCCCAAACCAGTTATCCGGACACCGGTTAGATTTTCTATCTTCGACACATCCCCGATACGGCTCTGCGGAGCGGTGAACAGCAACTCATAGTCTCCACCTCCTCCCAGAGCAAGGTCAAAACCGGAACCGGTGTCAAATCCCGCGGGAGATGAAAATCTCCTCACATACGACTGAGAGAGAGGAAGCGCCTTGAGGTCCAAAAGCGCTCCGAGCCCCTGCCTTACGGTCAGAGATTCCAGATCCATAACAAGACCGTCGCTTATATCAGTCATTGAGGTTGCTATACCGGCGGCGCAAAGAGCGGAGCCGACCCCCACTCTTGGTTCGGGATAGAGAAACCTTTTTACGGGATAAGGAAGCTCCCGGAGGGGCCCATCCGTATCCAAGCGGTTTTCGCCTATCATCTCAAGACCAAGCGCCGAATCACCAACGGTCCCGGTAACAAATATATTCTCCCCAGGCGAGGCTCCCGAACGTTTAACAAAGGCGCGGGAGGAGGTTGTGCCAATGACGATTATGTTCAGAAAAATTTCCGGCGATGAGCTTGTGTTACCGCCCGCAACGGATGAGCCCCAGAGCGAACAAGCTCCGGAGATGCCCTCCATCATCTGAAGAACAAACCCCCGGGACAGTGAGGATGGAAGACCCGCGTCAACCAGAAAGACTTTCGGTCGGGCACCCATGGCCGCCATATCACTTGCCGCACAAAGCACGGACTTTCTTCCTATGTCGTGAGGGGAACACCACTCTCTCCTGAAGTGCACTCCCTCAACCATGGAGTCCGAACTTAAAACGGAAAATTCCCCAGAACCGGCCGGGTCTGCCGCAAGGTTAATAACCGCCGCATCATCGCCCGGACCGAGAACAACGCACGGGCCACAACAGCCGCCGAACATCTCGCGGGCCGCCCGGACGACAAACTCTTCATCAGCCACTGTATCGGGGGAACTTGAAAGACTTTCGCCCGCATCACAGCCAGAAGCGGGACTTATATCGTCGGCAGGGTCTGTTTCTTCACTCATCTGTCGGGAAAAAGTCTATTCGGAGAGCAGCGATATTGTCAATCGGCGACTACAGGAAGGCAGTTACTGAAAGTATCTGTCAAAGCGCCTGTATTGAACGGCTTCGGCCATATGTTCCGGAAGCACTTCACGACTTCCGGCAAGGTCGGCTATGGTTCGTGAGACCTTGATAATCCTGTCGTAAGCTCTCGCCGAGAGGTAGAGTTTCTCCACCGCGCCCTCCAGAACCTTTGCCGCGGGCCGGCTCAGAGGCACAAGCTTCTTTATCATCTCCGGTGTCATCTTGGAATTGAAGAAAACTCCGAACTTCTCCAGCCTTTCTTTCTGTCTTTCCCTTGCCGAATTCACTCTGCGCCTTATATCTTCGGACCTCTCTCCCCTGCTGTCGGTGGAAAGCTCCCGGTATTTAAGCGAAGGAACCTCTATGTTTATGTCAAATCTGTCAAGGATCGGGCCTGAGACTCTGCCCAGGTATTTCCTTATCTGGTCCGGGCGGCAGGAGCAGGGCTTTTCCCTGTCTCCGAAATAACCGCACCGACAGGGGTTCATCGCCGCGACAAGCATAAAATCAGCCGGATATGTGATACTTGTGGAGGCTCTTGAAATAGTAACCTTCCCATCCTCAAGAGGCTGGCGGATAACCTCCATCACACCCCTTTTGAACTCGGGCAGCTCGTCAAGAAACAAAACCCCTTTATGGGCAAGGCTCACCTCTCCCGGCCTCGGAACCGGGCCCCCGCCTATGAGACCGGCGTCACTTATGGTGTGGTGGGGAGACCTGAAAGGCCTTTCAGTTATGAAAGTTCCGCCTCCGGTAAGCAACCCTTCAACGGAGTATATCTTGGAGGTTTCCATTGCCTCATCAAAATGCATGTCCGGCAGAATTGTTGATATTCTGCGCGCAAGAAGTGTTTTCCCCGAGCCCGGAGGGCCTATCATCAGAATGTTGTGACCGCCGCTGGCAGCCACCTCAATCGCTCTCTTGGCCTGATGCTGCCCTTTTACATCGACGAAGTCCACCTTGTGTCTGCCGGTGACCGGGGAAGGCGCACCGACTTGTGGAGCCTCAGGCTCTATGACTTTCAAGTCTGCGATATGGTCGGCAATTTCGCGCAAAGTTCTCACCGGCAGGACTTCTATCCCCTTGACAAGAGCGGCCTCTAATCTGTTCTCCCAGGGAACAACCACCGCTTTGAAACCCTTCTCTCTAGCACAGACGGCCATGGGGAGAATACCTCCCACTTTTTTCACCTTCCCATCCAGTGAAAGCTCTCCCATTATCAGGCACCCGTCCAGAAAATTACCGCCTGAAATAAGAGAGGAAGCAAGAAGCATGCCGACCGATATCGGCAGGTCAAAAGAGGAGCCCATCTTTTTTATGTCGGCTGGAGCGAGGTTGACAGTTATTCTTCTGGGAGGTATATGGAAACCGCTGTTTCTGATAGCCGACCTGACTCTCTCCTTGCTCTCCCTAACTGCCCCCTCGGGAAGTCCCACGGTTGTGAAACTGGGCAGTCCGGAGCTCATATCAACCTCAACTTCCACCACATAACCGTCCACTCCCAGAACCGCGCAACTCAGAACCGTTGATGTCATAATAAGCCCAGATATTAACAGGCAGAGAGTGGGTTGTGGAAGTTTTGTTTGACATTGAGACGGGCATAGCGTTAGATTTTTAAGGAGTGGTTTCAATGGGGTAAGGGCAATCCTTTCTTTTCTTTGAGCCTGAAGCCCGAGGAAGTTTAAATGAACCGTGAGGATATTGAGAAGGTCTGGGACCTTTTCATCAAACACGCAAAAAACCAAGACGATGCCTCAAAAGACATGCTTGAGTGCCTTTCAAGGTCCAGCCTTGAAAAATACAGCCTTGAGCAGAATGCGGTTGAAATCAAGGTTGCCAATGAAATATGCCATCTGTATCTCAGGAGCATCAGCTCAAATCCTTCCAACCCCATATCGGAATACTTTGCCAAATTCTGCGGTATGGACAATGTCAAGATAAAGTTACTGGGGCCGGGAACGGAGAAAGACCGAGGTGAAAATACGGACAGGTCCGAAATACCTTTCGGGGAGCAGATAGACAAAAGAAGACAGGTGTTCATCGGATTTCTGAACACCAGATACTCCTTCAGCAACTTCGTTGTGGGAGATAGCAACAACTTCGCATACGCCGCCGCCAAAGCGGTTGCTGGAGGGTCGGGCATACACAACCCTCTGTTTATAAGGGGTTCCACAGGTCTCGGAAAAACGCACCTTATGAATTCCATAGGAAACAGTCTCTTGGATAGAAACCCGAGAGCCAATATATGTTGTCTTTCAGCCGAGGAGTTCACAAATCTGGTGGTTGAGAACATACAGAATCGAAAAATGGAATCTCTGAGAAACACGCTCAGGGTGAAGTGTGATCTTTTGATGATTGACGACATCCAGTTCATAGAGAAAAGGGAGAGCACCCAGAGCGAATTTTTTCACACGTTCAACGCACTCTACGAGGCCGGAAAGCAAGTAGTGATGACAAGCGACAGGGCTCCGAGCCAGATGAAGGAACTTGAGGAGAGGATAAAATCAAGATTTATCTGCGGGCTGACAGCCGAGGTGAGACCTCCAGATATAGAGACAAGGGCGGCAATGATAAGAAAGAAAGCGGAAGAGAGGAAAGTGAATATTCCACAGGGAGTTGTGGATATGATATCGGAGAAGGTAAGAAAGAATGTGAGAGAGCTTGAAGGGGCACTGACGAACCTCATTCTTATCTCGCAAAACGAGGGCAAGCCCATAGACATAAGAATGGCCATGGAGTCACTGGGAAGCCTGAGAAACGGCATCTCCAAACCTGTGGCAAACAGCAACGGCACCAGTAAAAACCACTCCGCAGAGTTCATAAAGACAACCGTGGAGGAGTTTTTTAACCTTGGAGACGGAGAGGTTGAATCCAACAAGAGAACAAGGGAGGTGGTCTTTCCAAGACAGGTGGCCATGTATCTTATGAAGAAACACCTGAGCATGTCTTTTCCTTCTATAGGGAAGTTTTTCGGCAAGGATCACACAACAGTGATGCATTCGGTAGCAAGGATTGAAGATCTTATAAGCAAAGGGGAAGTAGTTGCGACAGCCGCTATTGAGGAGCTGGAAGAAATGATCAGATACGGGTAATCCACACAAAATAAAGGATTTTGTGGAAAAACTGTGGAAAAACTGTGGTCGTTAAGAAAACAGTAACAATATCCACAGGTTGTGGATAGAATAGGATTCAAATTAACAAGCCTTAGCCCTTCATACGACAGGAAAAGAGAGGTTTATCAACATATTAACAGCAACCTACTACTACTATATTTCTGATTGCTATAAAATCAGAGACAGTCTCAGTAACCGTAGAGAGGAGAGGAAAAGAAGGGAGAAATAAAATGAAAGTGAGCCTTAAAAGAAAGTTGTTACTGGATAACATCTCTGCCGTAATAGGGGTTACGGAAAAAAACTCTCCGAACGAGTTTCTCAGGAACATTCTCTTCAGAGGCTCAAGAAAAACCGGCTTTTCAATAGTGGGCACTGATCTGGAGTCTACAATAGTAAGCTCCTTCGGCGAAAGCCAGGAGGTGGACTTTGAAATATCCGTTCCGGCCCGAAGATTCTTTGATATTGTAAGACAGATAGACGATGAGGACATACATATTTACATACACAAGAACGACAGGATGCAGATAAAGCTTAAGTCCGCCGATTTCAACCTTCAGTGTTTTCCCGGCAGAGACTTTCCTAAAATACTCGGTCTTTCTTCCAAATCTTCATCCTCTTTTTCCGTTCCTGTTTCGTCACTTCTGGACTCTCTTTCGTCCGTTCTGGACTTTTCCTCCGCCGACCCTGCCAAAGTGAACATGAACGGCATACTTCTTGAGCCTGCAGAAGGTGTAGAAGGCAAGGTCAGGTTTGTTGCCACTGACGGTCATAAACTTGCTTATTTCCAAACCTCGGCTGACAAGCTTTCCGACTTTGACAAAACCCTTGTTCCGAGAAAGGCCGTGTCCGAACTCGTCAGGCTGTTGAAGGGTTTTGAGGACGGGAGTGTCAGCATATCTCTTGACAAAGACAAAATCTTCTTTGAAGCGGGGCGCACAACCCTGATGTCAAGACCCGTGGATCACACCTTTCCCAACTATGCGCGTGTTATTCCCGATGTCTCCTCTCTTAAGCCTGTGCTGGTTGAGAAGAACCGCTTTCTTGGAGCTGTGAGGCGGGTTGCAATCTTTTCTGAATCAAAGGTTGATGTTGAAGTCTCCGACTCTGAAATATCCTTTGCCAGCGGGCCCACTGAGCAGGGTGAGGGAAAGGAAAACTTTTCTGTTGAACATGAGAGGGAGGTGACCAAGGTCTGTTTTAACCCTGAATACCTCATAACCAGCATGACTTTTCTTGACGGAGAAAACGTTGAGTTCTTTCCGGGTGACGGAGCTTCCCCGGCGGTTTTCCGGCTTCTCGGAACGGATGACTTTCTCTGTCTGGTTATGCCTGTCATGCCGTAGTTTCCGCAAGCTCGGGTTCTTTCCCCTTGAGCATCATAGATTCTGTTCTCAGCTCTGTCTTCCCTTCAAAATGTGTTTCCTGCGGGAATTTTCTCTCCGGTGGCACTACTCGCAACACCGCTTTTTCACAACATCTCTGTACAGAGTGCGACAAAGGCATAGATCTTCTCCGGTTGAAACCCTGTTGCTCTGTTTGCGGCGAAGTTTTTCCGGAAAGCCGGCAACACGATGCCGCCCTCTGCGCCTTTTGTGCCTTGCACGGAAGGAGCTTTTCAAAAGCTCGCTCCGTAGCTTTTTACGACGGGGTTGCGGCGGACCTTGCAAAGCGTTTCAAATATTTGGGAGATTTTGTCGCTGGCGGGTTTCTTGCCTCTCTTGTCATTCGGTTTTTTCCGACTGACATGGGAAAGTTTGAAGTTGTCGTGCCTGTCCCGCTCCACATTGAGAGACTCAGAAAAAGGGAGTACAACCAGTCCTCCATAATATCTTCCGAGGTGGCTAAAAACGCAAAGGCCAACCACAGCCCTCTTGTTCTGCAGAGGGATAGGAACACAGCCCCGCAGACCTCTTTTGCAAGGAGAAAAGACAGGGAGAAAAACGTGCGCGGCGCTTTCCGCACAAGGGATTCGCAGAGGCATTTGATAAAAGGGAAAACCGTTGTTCTTTTTGACGATATATTCACAACCGGCTCAACGGTTGAAGAGTGTTCCAAGTGTCTTCTTTCCGCTGGCGCGGCCGAGGTAAGAGTCCTGACCGCTCTCAGAACTGTGATTTGACTTTGCCAAACCGCTTATTTATAAGTGAAAACCGTCTCCAGTGCTGACTGGGGCAGTTATCCCCGACACCATGTCTGACAGGAAAACAAAAACCGGCGCAAGAGCCAGCACACTCTCCAAAGCAAGAAAGGAAATAGACTCCGTGGACTCGGAGATACTGAGGTGCGTAAATAAACGCGCTTCTCTCATTTACGAGGTTATGGATGCAAAGAAGAGAATGGCAAAGAGTATCTACGACCCGGAAAGAGAGAGGGAGGTGGAGGAAAAGGTGTCGGCGCGCAACTCCGGTCCCCTCAAGAACGCGGATGTGGTTTCAATCTTCAGGAAGATAATCGCTTCCTGCAGAAGGTTGCAGTCTGAAAGCAGAGCTTCCTATCTCGGGCCGGAAGGAAGCTTTTCCCATCAGGCGGCTTTTGCCATTTTCGGAAAGTCCGCCGAGCTGTCGCCGCAGAAGAGTATTGAGCAGGTTTTTGAGAGCGTTCTGGACGGTTCTGTTTCAACTGGGGTTGTGCCCGTGGAGAACTCCAAGGAGGGTTCCGTTGCTGGCGTTCTGGAAGCCCTGATTGAGTTCGATGTCGTGATAACGGGAGAGCACTTTGAGAGTGTGAGCCACCTTCTTGTGTCAAAGACAGGAAAGATATCCGACATCAAGTCTGTCTCTTCGCATCCTCAGGCTCTTGGTCAATGCAGAAGATGGATCTCGGACAACCTGCCGCAGGCAGAGCTTGTTGAGACCTCAAGCACTGCCGCGGCCGCGGCTCTTGCTTCGGATAACAAAAGTGTTGGCGCTATCTGCGGTCTTCATTGTGCATCAATATACGGCCTTCGCACCCTTGCAAGAAAAGTAGAAGACAGCCCTATGAACGCCACCCGTTTTGTAACAGTGCGTAGCAATGACGGGGCTGAAGCCTTGGGCCCGGAAGCCGTGGGAGACAAGGTTTCCATTGCTTTTTCGGTAAAAGACGAGCCGGGCTCTCTTTACAAAGTCCTCTTTTCCCATCTTGAGTCTTCCGGGGTGAATCTCAAGAGAATTGAGTCAAGGCCTTCCAGTGAAAGGGCGTGGGAGTATGTTTTCTTTGTGGATTTTGAGGGGACTGTGGGGAAAAAGAAAACCGACGCCCTGCTGAAAAAGATTGAAGGCGGGAGCTCCTACTTTAAGACCCTCGGATGCTATTTCTCCGGTGAAAGAGTAAAAAGGAGCCCCGGATGATAGTTCCAAATCAGAGCGTTTTGAAACTTCCGATCTATGAACCCGGAAAGCCTGCGGAGGAGCTTGAGAAGGAAAGGGGAGTAAAGAACGCCGTAAAGCTTGCTTCAAATGAAAACTCTTTTGGTCCCTCGCCTCTTGCAGTTGAGGAAATTCTCCGCTTTGCTGCGGATGTGAATATCTACCCCGACGGCGACTGCGGCCGGCTTAAAGAGTGTCTTTGTGCCGAGCTTGGGGTGAACAGGGACGAGATTGTTGTCGGCAACGGTTCAAATGAGGTTCTTGAGCTCATTGCCAAGGTTTTTCTCGGTCCCGGAGACGAGGCGATATACGGGGAGCACGGCTTTATTGTCTATCCGATGGTTACCGCTCTCTGCGGGGCGGACTCTTCGGTTTCACCCATGCCCGAACTGAGACATGACCTTGAGGATGTGGCTTCCCGCGTCACGAGAAACACAAAAGTTGTGTTTCTCGCAAATCCGAACAACCCGACGGGAACCATATTTACAAAAAGCGAGTTTGAAAGTTTTCTCGGGAGAATACCGCCCGACATACTTGTGGTTCTGGACGAGGCGTATTTTGACTATGTGGAAGACCAAGACTACCCGAACTCCCTTGATTACAGGGAGAAAAGGGAAGGTATCGTAACGCTCAGGACCTTTTCAAAGATTCACGGCCTTGCCGGCATGAGGATAGGATACGCCGTGGCATCGGTGAGAATAGCATCTTTGCTCAACCGCGCAAGGGAGCCCTTCAACGTCAACCTTCTCGCTCAGAGGGCCGCCACAGCTGCTCTTGCGGACTCCGGGCACCTCTCGCTTTCCCGCAAGGGTAACAAGTCCGGCATGGAATGCCTTTCTTCCGGTCTGGACTCTCTGGGCATAAGCTGGGTTAAATCAAAGGCTAACTTTATTCTTGCCGACTTCGGCTCATCTTCGGCGCATATATACGAAAGCCTTCTGAATGAGGGCGTAATTGTGCGTCCGGTTTTGGCATACGGGCTTGACACACATATGAGAATTACCGTGGGCACTCCAGACCAGAACAGGATATTTCTGGACTCTCTTGAAAAGGTGATGCAAAAGTGAGGTTTTCAAAAGTTGCGGTGGTGGGTCTCGGAAGCATCGGGGCTTCTATCTGTGCGGATTTGAAAGGCCTTTCTATGGCGTCTGAAGTAACGGGGATTGACACACTGAGGGACTCTCTTGACCACTGTCTTTTCCGGGGCTTTGTGGACGTGGCCTCAACCGACCCCCGTGATATTCCTCCAGACACCGAACTTGCGGTGCTTGCGGTTCCGGTTGACTGCATGGAAAAGGTTGCGACCGACCTGTTTCCGGTTTTGAGGCCCGGCGCTGTGGTAACCGATGTCGGCAGTGTGAAGTCCTCGGTCATTCGCAAGCTGTCACCTCTTGTTCCGGACGGCGTGTCGTTTGTGGGGGCGCATCCGGTGACCGGGGATGAGAAACATGGTGCCCGAAATTCAAGAGCCGGAATCTTCAGCCAAAAGCCAGTTGTCATAACCGACTTTGGAGGCGATTCATCGGACGAGGCTTTCAGGCTTGTTTCTGGGATGTGGAGAGCGATGGGGGCGGAAGTGTTCACCATGTCCTCTGCTCTTCACGACCGAATCTTTGCTTTTGTCAGCCATCTTCCTCATCTGTCCGCATATCTTCTCTCCTTGCTTGCCGGTCGCTCCCCGACCGGAGACCGCGGTGTTGACCCCTTCTCGGTTTCGGGCGGAAGTTTCAGAGACGCAACAAGGGTGGCTTTGAGCAACCCCGCCATGTGGGCGGGCATACTCATTGAAAACTCCGACGCGGTTCTTGAGGCTCTGGAGAAGTTTTCCGCCGCAATAGATGAAGTAACTCTTGCCCTCAAAGCCGGTGACAGGGAGGAACTTGAGGGCTTTCTTTCAGAAGGACACCTGGCTAAGGTTTCACACTCTCAGACTCCGGATTGACAGAGCGTCCGGAATTGATATTATCGCCAGCATGGCTCGCAAGGTCACAATGCCCGAGAACAAATGGAAGAAACTTCTTACCGATGACCAGTTCAGGGTAACGAGAAAAAAAGGGACGGAAAGGCCTTTTTCCGGGAGTTTCCACGGCCACAGCCTGGCCGGAAAATACTCATGTGTCTGTTGCGGGCAGGTGCTTTTCAGCTCCTTATCAAAGTTTGACTCGGGAACCGGCTGGCCCAGCTTTGACAGTCCGATAGAGGATGAAAGCATCAAAACAGAGCGGGACAACTCCTTTGGAATGGAGAGAACCGAGGTTATGTGTTCGCGGTGTGACTCCCATCTTGGTCATGTTTTTCCTGACGGTCCCGCCGAAACGACCGGGATTAGATACTGTATAAACTCCGTTTCGCTGATTTTTGAAGAGGAAGAAGTCTGAGTCGGTAAAAAAAGTCGTTGTCCGGATTTGGCGGCGGGAGGACTCGAACCTCCGACAGGGGCCTTATGAGAGCCCTGCTCTACCTCTGAGCTACGCCGCCGACCTTTGAAAAAGCCGCATTCTAACACATCATCTGATGCTGTTTCAATTTTGGCAGACTTCATCCGGCTCTTGTGAAATCTGTTGCCGTTCAAGGTCTGAATTTATATCCGACCGCTTTGTATGCGAGCTTCGCCGCGGTCACATCGGGAGCCGCAAGTCCCGGAACCGGAGTGAGTTCCACAATGTCCATCCCCACCACATTGCGCTCTCTGAAAACATTGCGCATGAGAGTGACGGTCTCATGCCATGACAACCCCCCCGGCTCCGGAGTTCCGACCGAAGGAATCACTGACGGGTCAAGTCCGTCGGTATCAATGCTTAAGTAGACATCTTTGCCGAGTTTGCTCACAACCTCCATACTCCATTCTTCCGGATCTCTGCGGGCGATTCGGGACGCTTTGAAAATTGCGAGACTCCTGCAGTCCCGCGCAAACTCTGCCTCTTCCCGGGACATGCTTCTTATTCCGACCTCAACGACCACCGAGCCGGTTTCTATGATGCGGCGCATCACACATGCATGACTGAGCCGGGAGCCTTGGTATGTGTTCCGCAGGTCGCTGTGGGCGTCTATTGAAAGAGCGGACAGATCCGGGTGAAGACTTTTCTGTGCGAGAAAAGCTCCCACCGTAATAGAGTGCTCCCCTCCGAGGGTCAGAACAAACTTGCCTCTGGCGGCGAGATCAAGGCAGATTTCCCTCACGTTTTCCACCATTTGCGCCGGGTCTGTTCCGCAGTCAAGTTCGGCAAGGGTGTGTATTCCGGTTTCGCAAGGGCTACAGCAGAGCTCATCGTCATAGAGCTCAAGAGAGCGCGACGCTTCAATCAGCGCTCTCGGCCCGCCGGAGCAGCCTCTGATAAAAGATGCCGTTCCCTCATACGGGACGGGCAAGATTGCGACTTTTGACCTTTCAAGTGAGGACTCTTCCGGCTCAAGGCCCAGAAAATTGAATGGGATAAACTCCGCCAAAGCACCGTGCCTTCTAAGCCGGCCTCTCCATCTTTGTCTTTGTTCCGAGACTCGAGATATAGGAGTGAGTTTTTGTTTGAGACCTTTGTCTCATAAAAAATTCCATGTCTTCCGGCCCGTCTATGTCAAGCTCAATGCCCGCAAGCCGGAGGCGGGAGAATTCAAGACCCAGCTCCGCCACCATTGTTTTATGCTTGAAAAAACTTCCTTCTCCGAATCTCGGAGTCAGCACACCGGGAGGGCTCATCATAAGCGCGTTTGTTCCGGTGCCGTCCCGTGAAGTGACAATAACCACTCTCCGCCCGCCCGCTCCTTTCCTTATAACCTTTTCAAACTCCCATGGTTGCGCTGCCGGTATGTCCCCCGGCACTATAAGCACCGATTCTGCTCCCATACCGGCGCATCTTTTCATCCCGAATTCAACGGATGAACTCTCACTTTCCTGTGTTTCTTCTTCAATTATTTCCATTCCGAAACCCAGACCAATCTCCTTTGCGTTATCGTCTGCCGTTACCAACGCTTTTATATCAGTCCCGTCGCATCGGGCTATGTTTGAGAGCACATCTTCAAGCATCACTCGGGCAAGTGCCTTGCGCTGTTCAGGAGAGAGTGTTCCGGAAAGTCTCTCGTTGGCGTCCGGGAATCTCTTTACGGGAATGAGAACGGCTTTCATTTGAACAAATGCTACAGAAAAATAGTTTTTTTTCCATATCGGTCGGTAAACTACCCGCGGAGTGTCTGGTTGTAATGAGCGATGAGAAAAGGCCCCACTATGAGAACCACAGAAGCCGGCTCAGGGAAAGGTTTCTCCGCGAAGGCCTTGTCGGATTTGCCGACTATGAGGCTCTGGAGCTTCTTCTCACCTACTCAATTCCCCGGCGTGATGTAAAGCCCGCCGCAAAAGCCCTGCTCAAAAAATTCAAATCCCTTGCCGGAGTTCTGGATGCTACGGCGGAGGACATTCGGACGGTTGAGGGCATTGGCTCCATGACCCCTGCTTTCATAAGTCTTGTGAGGGAGATGAACTGGCGCTATATGGAAACGAGCATAGGTAAAAGAAACTATCTGAGCTCGCCGCGGGCGGTGATTGAGTTTGCCAAGTCAAGGATAGGAAGGGAGTCCAATGAGTTCATGATGCTGATTTTTGTCAATACAAAAAACGAATTTCTCGGGCATGAACTTCTGTCCGAGGGCTCGGTTGACAGTGTAAATGTGAATCTGAGAAATGTGGTGACAAAAGCTCTGGAGGTGAAGAGTTGCTCGGGAATAATCCTCGTTCACAACCATCCGAGCGGCCATCCCGGCCCGTCTGACAGCGATAGAGAGATAACCGATGAGCTTTCAAAAGTCGGAACCTCTCTTGACCTGAGGTTGGTTGACCATATCATTGTAACATCGCACGGACATTTCAGTTTTGTTGAAAACGGCCTTCTGGGCACGGCCTGAATTTTTTCTGGGTCGGGGTTGCCGAATTCATCATTTATCTCAGGGTGTCAGGTTTGACCCCATCTTCCTCCGCAGGCGTTAAAGGCTGAAAAAGCGGCTATGAAGTAATGCAGATTCTCAAGTAAGACTCATCTGTTCCTCTGGGTTTTGATTTTGTCAAGGTTTTTTCAGAAGTTGCGTTCGGGCTGAAAGTTAGACTGCTTATGTTAAGATGTCTTTAGTTTTCGTCTCGGGAGCTTTTAAGTAGTATGAGCGGTGAAAGAAAAGCGGATTTTGAAAGAAAAACATCGGAGGTGAAAGTCAATGTTTCTTTGAATATTGACGGCTCGGGAAGTTTTGACATTCACACCGGCGTGCCTTTCTTTGATCACATGCTGAGCCAGCTTTCAAAGCACGGCTGCTTTGACCTCAATCTCAGAGCCATAGGCGATACCGAGGTGGATTTCCATCACACGGTTGAAGATGCTGGCATAGCTCTCGGCTCGGCTTTCAGGAAGGCTCTGGGCGGCAAGGAAGGGATTATCCGGTTTGCTCACTCCTATGTTCCTTTTGAGGACACCCTTGTTTTTGCAGCTGTGGATATAAGCGGAAGGCCTTCCTTTGTCTTTGGGGCGGATATGCCCAAGTCCAAGGTGGGGAGTTTTGATACGGAGCTTGCAGAGGAGTTTTTCAGGTCTTTCGCAAACTCGCTTGCCTGCAATCTTCACATACGGCTGGAATATGGAAGCAACATCCACCACAACATAGAGGCCATGTTCAAGGCCGCTGGGCGCGCTCTTGACCGCGCAACCTCAATTGACGGGCGCTTTTCCGGTATTCCGTCTACAAAAGGAGTTTTATGATCTCCTCAAGGAGATGTGATATAACAGTTCTGGACTGCGGCGCTGGCAATATCAGGAGCGTGCTCAACGCTTTCACTTTTCTCGGTTTCAGAGTTTGCTCAACTTCCGACCCGGACCGTGTTGCGGTGGCTCGAAGGCTTGTTTTTCCGGGCGTCGGGGCTTTCGGTAACTGTGTCCGCACACTGAGGAATTCGGGTCTTGACGAAGCGGTTTTGAGTTTTATCAGGGATGGGCGTCCTTATCTTGGAATATGCATGGGTCTGCACGTTCTCTTTGAGAGAAGCAACGAGAGCGAGGCCGATAAGGGCCTCGGGGTGTTTGACGGTGTCATATTAAGGTTTCCGTCCGGTAACGGGCTTAAGGTTCCCCATATGGGCTGGAACAGGGTTGCGGTAAGGAAGAAATCGCGGATTTTTGACCGTGTCGGAGATGCTGGCTGGTTTTACTTTGTGCATTCCTTTTATGCCAGAGCAACGAAAGACAACCTTGTCTCCGCTGAGGCCGATTACGGAGTGAGTTTCATTGCGGCCGTGGAGAAGGACAACATCTTCGCCTGTCAGTTTCATCCCGAAAGGAGCTCGGATTCGGGTCTGAAACTTCTGCGGAATTTTGCTCAATTGTAGTTGCGCACCCGCCTCACATTTTCCCTCCTTTTGCTTCCTTCTTTTCCCCTCCGTAAATCTGTTCATAAGCCCCGTAGCTTCTAAACACCCGCCTCACATAGTCCCTTGTTTCCTTAAACGGAATTTCTTCCACAAACTCGTCCGGCTCGAGGTCTTTGAGCCTTTCCTTTCTCCACTTTGCCACTCTTGAGGGTCCTGCGTTGTAACCCGCCAGCGCCGCAAACAGGTCTCCGTCAAATCTTTTGACCAACAGGCCAAGGTAACGGGAGCCAAGTTTTATGTTCGTATCTGGCACAAAAAGGTCCTCCCGGGTTACATTTTCAAGTCCTATTTTCTCCGCCGTTTCGCGTGCCGTGGGCATTATCAGCTGCATCAACCCCATGGCGTTTGCGTGCGAGACCGCCCCGGGGTCAAACCTGCTTTCCTCCCGTATCAGGGAGTAGACAAGAAATTCATCCAGCATGTTTTGCGCAGAGGATTCTTTCACCTGTCTTTCAAATCCCCTCGGAAAAGAAAATACTGCGGTTTCCCGCGGGCTGTCTATTTCTCTTTCAATCAGGCCTATGCAGGAGTTAAAATGTTCCGCGGCAACCAGCAGCGCGCATGCGGCCATCTTCCCTTCTGCAGAAGAACTCTTCCCTCCGGTGCTCAGTGCTTCGGCAACCGCCCAGTTTTTGAAACCGGCTTCCATAAGAAGTCTGGCTCTTGTCAGGCCTGCGCTTTGTCTGTTATCCGCTCTTGCGCTCTCCTTTGCGGAGACTTTGGGTGCTGATAAAAAATCTTCTGTGCGCTCTGATTTTCCACGGGCAAGGTAGGAGTAGTAGCTGAAGCCCCGCTGCGATGCCACCGCCGCAAACAGTTTTTCCGCCTCTCCACTTTTGCCCAGTGACTCAAGGGCTCTGGCCCTCCAGTATGAAAACCGGCCTCTGGAAAACTGCTTTTCTCCTTGCGAACCTTCAGGGAAAATCTCGAGCACCTTTTTGTAGTTTCCCCTTCTGTAGTAAGCCCATCCGATTTCCCAAGCTGACCTGTCAGCGGAAGTCCCGTGTTTTTTCTCTATCAAAATGTGAATCCTTTCGGCTTCTGTGATTTGTCCGAGATTTATCATTAATTTCTGAGCCCTCAGAAGTGCTTCAGATGCCAAACCCGGACCGGAGGGAAAAAGACCATGAGCCTTTTCAAATGCATCGGCGGCTTTTATGGTGAGTTTGCGCCTTTCAATCCGGTTTTTTTCTCTCGCAGCGGTTTTTTCAATTACCCTGCCTCTCCAGTACAGCCCTTCTGCGCTGTCCACATTCTCCAGCAACTCAAGCGCCGCTCTCAACTTCCGGGAGTTCCTGCCCGAGGTTTTATAAAGGCACACCGCCCGCCTTATCCTTCTTTTCTGGTTCAGCGCAAGTGTTTCATGTTCCCGGAGGGCTCTTGCACATCTGTTCGTGCTGAAAAGCCTTTCTACCCTTGCCTCCCTTTCTTCCACCGAAGGGGAGAATGCAAGGTTGAGCCTCTTAAACGCCGCGGCTGCGCGGTCAGCCTCCCCGCTCGACGGATAGTCTCTCCAAATCTTTCTCCAGATCTGAGCCGCCTTCTTTTTCTTTCCACTTTTTTCGACGGCAAGCGCCTGTTTTTTCAAATAAAAGGCTTTGAGATGACTGTTCGTAACCGAGCCCTCGAGAGTCTTGTATATTTCACCGGCTTCTGGGGTCATACCCTGTTTTTCAAGTGCGGCTGCGGCTTTCTCAAGAGCTTTTCGCTTCAAAACTCCTGAGCTGCCCGATGCCGCAAGTAGGAACATCTGCGCGCCCCGCGGGCTGTCCCCTTTTCTTTCTAATGCCTCCCCTCTTATGAAAAAAACATAGTCCTTCAGTTCGGGAATTTCATTCTCAAGGTTGTAAAGAAGTGAAAGTCCCTGTTGCGGCTTGCCAAGGCGCAGTATGAGGTCGCGCGCGCGCGCGATTCTTTTCAGTGCCGAGTTGCTTCTTTGCGTGAATTCGGGCTCTTGACCAAATGCCGGACGCATGGAAACCGCAATGGAGAGTAAAGCGGTTACGACCAGACAGGCAAGGCAGGAAACTCTTGTCATTGTTTTGTCCGCCCGATTTTACCGCCTGAAGCGGAGGTGTTCAAATCGGGGACTATTTATGTAGTATTATCGGCGACTTCTGGGGGATAGTATAATGGCAGTACCACGGTCTCTGGAACCGTTAGTCTGGGTTCAAATCCCAGTCCCCCAGCCACCGGAGGCTATTTGGGCCATTTAGTTTCAGGCGGGCGTCCGTTTCAGATTCCATGACTTCCTCGTATGTAAAGATATTTGATACCACTCTCAGGGACGGAGAGCAGGCGCCGGGTTGCTCAATGACGGCTTCAGAGAAATTGAGAGCCGCTGTTCAGCTGGAAAAGCTCGGGGTTGACATCATTGAGGCCGGATTTCCCGTCTCGTCCGAGGAAGACTTTCTCTCCGTGCGCGAGATTTCGACGAGGGTCAAAGGCTGTGAAATCGCGGCTCTGTGCCGCGCCTTGCGCACGGACATAGACCGTGGCTGGGAGGCTCTGCGTGGGGCGGCCAGCCCCAGAATTCACACCTTTATAGCCACCTCGGACATACACTTGAAATACAAGTTGCGAAAGACACGGGACCAAGTAAGAGAGATTGCAACCGAAGCCGTCAGTTATGCTCACACACTTACTCCGAACGTTGAGTTTTCGTGCGAGGATGCAACCCGCACAGACGTTGACTACCTTTGTAGGGTTGTATCTTCAGCCATAAAAGCCGGCGCTTCAACAATCAACATTCCCGATACGGTCGGATATACGGTGCCGGATGAGATTGCGGAACTGATAAGGCGCATAAGGGAGAGGGTTCCTGAGGTGGAAGGTGTTACCTTGAGCGTTCATTGTCATAACGACCTCGGTCTTGCCGTTGCAAACTCTCTTGCCGCGCTGTCTCAGGGTGTGAGGCAGGTGGAATGCACGGTCAACGGTCTCGGCGAGCGGGCCGGGAACGCCTCTCTGGAAGAAATAGTCATGGGCATCAAGGTGCGCAATGACAAAAATCCCTACGAAACCGGTGTCTCAACCGAGCAGATATTTCCTTCAAGCAAGCTTATATCACAACTTACCGGTGTCGGTGTTCAGCCCAACAAGGCCGTTGTGGGAGCAAATGCATTTGCCCACGAAGCTGGGATACATCAGGCGGGTGTTCTAAATAGGAGAATCACATATGAAATTATGAAACCCGAGGATGTCGGAATATCCTATAACTCAATAGTTTTAGGCAAACACTCTGGGCGGCACGCTTTCCGGGACCGCCTTGAAAACTTCGGATACAGACTCGACCATGAAGAGTTTGAAGGCGCGTTCGGAAAGTTCAAGGAGCTTGCTGATAAAAAGAAATATGTTTTTGACGAAGACATAGAGGCGCTTATAAGTCATGAATTCATGGGCTCCTCGGACTACTACTCATTTGTTGGTGTTGAGTTTTCCGGTGGGTCTTCGGTCGTTCCGCACGCCACCGTGAGGCTCACGGCTGGAGACAGGGAGGTGTCTGCCTCCGAGACCGGCGGCGGTCCTGTTGACGCCGCATACAAGGCGATAAAAAAAGCTGTTGGCCAGTCTCCGAAGCTTGAAAACTACACGGTGTCTTCAATTACGGGTGGAACAGACGCTCAGGGAGAGGTTACGGTACGCATACGTGATGAGGACGACGGGGTGTCGTCCCGTGGCAGAGGTTCGGATACCGACATAGTTGTTGCAAGCTCAAAAGCTTTTGTGAACGCGCTGAACAGGTTGCTTTTGCGCAAGACCCGCAGAAGACAACCCGTTTCTGGCGGGGTCTGATTTTCCGCTCCGGCACTTGAGGGTTGCCGTCTTCTTGACCTTTCCCTGAGGTAGTTTTAGTATAGTCATCTGGTCTTCCATTGATCATCCACCGGCAGGACGCATAGGTATGAGACAGCTTATATTTATATCAATTACGGTTCTTTCTTTCGGTTTCTTCTTCTACAACATCTACAGTCTCATCCGTCTCATCCGTCTTGGAAAAAAGGAGGACAAACGGCTTGATAACATACCCGAGCGTATAAAACGTGTTTTCGTCTATGTTTTCGGCCAGCGCCGCCTGTGGCAGAACTACACTTTTGCCGGTATTGAGCATGTCCTTATCTTCTGGGGATTTCTGATTATCTCCATAGGAACGCTAGAGATCTTCATCTCAGGTTTCTTTTTTTCCGAAAGAGAGTTCTTCTCGCTGTTTCCTGAATCGCTGAGAAGCTACTACGAGCTTACCCTTGATATTACATTGGCTCTCGTGGCTGTCGCTATTTGCATGGGTGTTACCAACAGGTTGACCTTCGGAAGAAAAAGAGAGGTTAACGGCCCTGATGCTGTTGTTGTGCTGGGGCTTATTTTCGGGCTTGTGATGACTTCTTTTCTCTTCCATGGAGCAAGGATTGCCGCCGGAGTAATGTCAGATCATTTTGCTCCCGTTTCTGGCCTATTTTCTGGGCTTTTCACCTCTATGACTTCCGGTCAGCAGTATTTCTGGATAAGGTTTTTCTGGTGGTTTCATGTGCTGATACTTCTCGGATTTCTCAACTACCTTCCCTATTCAAAACACAGCCATGTTTTCACTGCGGCCCTCAACGTTTTCTTTCAGAATCTCAAGCCTCGCGGTGCTCTGGCAAAGCTGGACTTTGAGAACATACCGGAGGACCTTGACCACTTTGGTGCTGGCAAGATAGAAGACTTCAGCTGGAAAGACCTGATGGATTCGTATACCTGTACCGAATGCGGAAGATGCACAGATAACTGCCCGGCCTGGAATACTGAGAAAGTGCTCTCTCCGCGCGATATCGTTGTAAAACTCAGACACTATGTTTCAAGCGAAGGCAAGGAGATTGCGGACGGAAAAATACCCGCCGGAGAGGGAGCCGAACTTGCTTCCGCGGAGTGGATAACTCCCGAGGAGCTCTGGTCCTGCACGACGTGCAATGCCTGCGTTGAGCAGTGTCCGCTTTTCATAGACCAGATGGGCAAGATTGTTGAGATGCGCAGATACCTGACCCTTGAGGGTAAGCTTACCGGAACCGCCACCCGGACCCTGCAGAAGCTCCAGAACTATGGCAATCCGTGGGGCTTTGACAATTCGGAACGCGCGGCATGGCTCTCCAAAGCGGACAATGTGCGGGTTCTTGGAAAAGACCTTGAGAGTGCTGAGTCCGTGGATGTGATTTACTGGATGGGCTGTTTCGGCGCGTTTGACCCCCGAGGTCAGCAGGTTTCAAAGGCGGTTGTTGACCTCCTTGTGAGATCCGGGGTGGATTTTGCCGTTATGGGTCCGTCCGAGACATGTAGCGGAGACCCAGCAAGGAGACTCGGGGAAGAAGCGCTTTATCAGGAACTTGCCTCACAGAATGTGGAGACGATGAACAACCTGAAGGTCAGGAAGATACTTGCAAACTGTCCTCACTGTTTCAACACCATAAAGAATGAATACCCTCAGTTCGGAGGCGAGTATGAGGTTGTTCACCATACGGACTTTCTCCTTGACCTTGTAAGGGAGGGCAAAATTATTCCCGATTCTCCGGTTAATGAGAAAGTCACATACCATGATTCCTGCTATATAGGGCGATACAACAAAATTTATGACTCTCCGCGTGAGATTCTCAAGTCCATATCCGGAATAGACCTTGTAGAGATGAAACGTTCAAAACGCAACAGCTTTTGTTGCGGTGCCGGAGGGGGAAAGATATGGATGGAGGAAGAGGCTCCGAGGGTGAACTGGAACAGGTTTGACGAAGCTCGGGAGCTTGAGCCCAATACCCTTGCCACCGCCTGCTATTTCTGCAATACAATGTTTGAGGATGCCGCCAAGTTCAGGGGCAAGTCCGATGACATACAAGTCAGGGACGTAGCCGAAATACTCAGAGACTCTGTTAACCTGACAGACCAGGCTAAATAAGCCTCTTCAGTTGATGCGAATGGAGCACTTTTCGCCATCTGTTCTTCTTCTTGATTCCGGAGGCGGTTGGCTGGAAGGTTCACCCGATTTTTTCATGGCTTTTGGCAGACCCCGCTGCTCTCTGCTGTGGAATGCTCATGAAGGGGGCGTAATGCGCTACGGAAAGGAAACCCTGAAGATTGACGGAGACCCGATTGCCGAAGTGGAAAAAAAAACCGCGGCTGGCTGTACGGCGGTTGGCTTTATCGGCTATGATTATCTTAAATACACCCGAGAAGAGGAAAGTATTTTTACTTGTCCGGCGAAAAACAGAGACAGACGAAAAATCAGTTCCAGCGGGGCTCTTTTGGGGTTTCATTTTTACAAAAAAAGCTCTTTTCGGGGTGCTGAGGAAAAACTGAAAAAATTCCGCGCCTCGACTTCTCATGGTAATTCTGGATTTTCCTCTGGAGACAAAAGCTCGGAAGATTTTGTCTCAGAAAAAAAAATCTTTGTGGAAATGGTAAAAAAAGCAAAGTCTCATATACAAAACGGCGATATTTATCAGGTTAATATATCAAGAGAGAAAAACCTTCCTTCTCCCGCAAACCCCCTCGGATTTTTTCTGCGTTTTTTTGATTCCCAGCCGGTTCCGTTTGCTTCATTTATGGATTTTGGAGATTTTCAGTTTTTAAGCGGCTCAATGGAGCTGTTTTTGAAAAAAACCGGGGATACGGTTGTTTCCAGGCCGATAAAGGGAACTATAAGGCGCGGTGAAACTGAATTTGAAGATGATTTAATGATGAAAAAACTTTTTTCAAGCGAGAAAGAAAAAGCTGAAAATTTAATGATAACAGACCTGATGAGAAATGACCTGAGCAAGATATGCATGCCCTCAACGGTCAGGACAAAAAAACTCTTTGATATACGACCCTATAAAACCCTTTTTCATATGGAGTCCGAGGTCAAAGGTCAACTTAGAGACGGCATTTCCACTTCTGAAATAATCGGTCAGACCTTCCCTCCCGGTTCCGTAACCGGAACTCCAAAAATAAAGGCTTTGGAAATTATAGATTCTCTTGAGCCCCACTCAAGGGGCCCCTACTGCGGAGTTGCGGGTATTTTTCATCCTGACGGCGATTTCTCCTTGAGTGTCTCAATTAGGTGTCTGAAGATCAATTCCGAAACAATGTCTTGCTGGAGCGGAGCCGGAGTGGTTTGGGATTCTGACCCCGACAGAGAGTTTGAAGAAACCGTTCTTAAATTCAAGGCGATGAACAATGTGAATTAAAACGGTTTGTTATCCAATGAATAAAAGGCATATATATCTTAACGGGAAAGAAATAAAAAATAACGGAATTT
>JAOWAR010133192.1:0-11836 GCA_028571005.1 Clathrina lutea | reverse complement strand
GTGTGCTCGCGACCCCTTGGCCGGCACACGAAGTGACGATCGCCTCAAGCACAACCAAACCATGTCATGTCCATGCAATGCAGACAAATCTCGACGTCGAAATTCGCGCCAATTTGCCATTCGCGATCGGAGCAGAGCCGCCGAGGTCGCGACGCCGAATAAATGTAATACACTTATGCCGGTATCCGCCATCTTGGCAAAGCGTCGCAGAGGAGTACATAACTTCAGCTTTCATGGTGGCTCAACCTATTTTTCACAAAGTTCATAATATACAGTAGTAGGCAACACACAAGTACTTAAGTGTAAACAGCTTTTAAACTTAATATTTGCTTCAAAATCACGTCAGACACAGACGCATTATTGTGTACGGAGGTTCATCTGCATATATTCACAAGTTGGAAGACCAAGAGAATCATGGACTGTTGCACATCCAGAATATCTGTGGTTTCATTCAGGTTGTACCGTATGGATACCTCCCAACATTTGCTGTCAGAAAAAAAGGTCCTGGCTTCATTATGAAATAAAGAGCAAAGGGTCATCACGTCAGTGGCGGGCTTTAACCTACGGCACGCACAGACGGATGACTGTACGGCAATGCCATAGGGGAGACCCTCTCCTTCCTTGTCTTCTGTGCCTGCTCCGGTAGTCCAGTGTAGTGTATTTTATTCCAAGCAACATTATGCCAACATACCACAAACAGGACAGAACCTGAAATTCTACAATTGCCAGAGCAAAAGCAGTCAGGCACGTTGGGTAGGATTGGGTATCGGTAAGACTGAGCATCAAAATCAATCATTGCCAAGGCAACGACGACCACTATTTTTGACGGAGGAAAATACATGAAGGAGATAGTCTACCTAAGGAGCACCAGGCTTTGAAATAAATTGTCTCAGACAACTACAGTACAGACCATATATACTTGGGGGCAGGGTTAGTAAGGCAGAGCTTGTGCAAGACCTCTGCTTGGTGTGGAGCATGGTGCACACACACAAACATCAGAAGACAAGCCCTGCGCTCTGATGTGGGGTACCACACAAGCCATGTACACGATGAGTTAAAACGAAAGGACAACGTTAGACGGCGCCAGACAAAGCAGACTAGAGCAGATAGCTAGCACGAATTGCAGACATCTACACTGAACACACATTAGCGCCAGCTGAAAGTTCACAAACTAAACTTACTGACTAAACAATCAATTATTTGGTCATTTAAATTCAGAATTACTCATTGTGGTAAGATGTCCGTTTCAACAATAAATCAGACAGGTTAACTTTTGCAGTTTTTATTCATGTCAGCTTTTTAGTTGAAAGAGTTTGATGTGTCTCAGTAAAAAAAAGACCGCTTGGCCAAAGGAAAGAGAGAAAGAGCGAGAGAGAGAGAGAGAGGGGGCGGATAGGTTAAAGGGTGTAAAAGGAAACAGCAACCAGCTTAAACCAGGTCAAAGTAGCCTCCATACACGCCACATCAGATCTGCACTGCAAGGGCTCTCTTAATGTTAAAACCCAAAAGGTTTACTACCACCACATGTCAAACAAATCTTCACTCCCACTGATGCTATGCCTTGGTGCCAGGAAGTTTAGATAAGGTCAGCAACGTTCAAAGGCATCTCATCAACTTGGGTGTTGTAGAAGGTTTCAATGTCACGAAGTGTGCGCACATCATCGTTTGTGACAAAGTTGATGGCAACACCTTTTCGGCCGAAACGACCGCCACGACCAATTCTGGAAGGAAGATCAAACAAAAACAAAAAAAAAAAGGTCAGAATATATAACCTGCAACAGTAGAGAGCAGACCAAGCAATTCAGTACACATGATAACAAAACACTAAAATGTGAACACGGTGAACAAACCGATGGATGTAGTTTTCTCTGTTGGTGGGCAGGTCATAGTTGATGACCAGAGACACTTGCTGCACATCAATACCCCGAGCCTGAAGAAAAAAAATTCAAAAACAAAGGAAAACCTGTCAGCTTGCTGCAAAAAAAAGGAAAAGCACACACACAAGGAACATCTGTCAACTAAGTGCATAAAAGCAAAAGCAGGACAAAGGAAAACAAAAACAAAAAAAAAATTGATGCCGCAAACCCACCAACAGATCAGTGGTGATCAAAACCCGGCTTGAGCCAGAGCGGAACTCGCGCATGATGACATCGCGTTCCTTCTGCTCCATGTCACCGTGCTAAGATGAATGAACATAAAGAAACCAAGCTCAGGGAAAGAGGGACCAACCAACCACGAGTACCAATGTTCCAGCCTGGAATTCTGTTCTTCAAGCATGCCACACACCATCCCAGAGTCAGTTATGAACAAAAAAGATGCTTCACGCATTTAGCCAAAAACTGACTAGGCAGTGAAACAGGCTTGGGTCAATGGCAACCTCAAAAGCATCTTGTCCGGGTAGACCATACAGCAGGATATGATCAAGCATAAAATGACAATGTATCACAAAGCTACAGCATGGACATGCATACTGCTGCTCACCATGGAAGACACTGTGAAGTCTCGGGCATGCATCTTCTGGGTAAGCCAATCCACCTTTCTGCGTGTGTTACAGAAGATCACAGCTTGGGTGATGGTAAGTGTCTCGTAGAGATCACAGAGAGTCTCCAACTTCCACTCCTGCAACAGAAAGAAAAAGAACAGCTTGCTTGACCTAGACTGAGCGTTCACCAACAGGAGGCAAGGCGATTTCAGACAGCTCGTGATAGAACATACCCAAACACCGAAACAGCAAAAAAAAAAAAAAAGCATACCTCTCGTTCAACGTTGACATAGAACTGCTTGATACCCTCAAGGGTAAGTTCTTCCTGCTTGACAAGGATGCGGATGGGATCCCGCATGAATCGGGTGGTGACCTCGAGCACATCACTAGGCATGGTGGCAG
This sequence comes from Clathrina lutea, assembly GCA_028571005.1. Classification (NCBI taxonomy): domain Eukaryota; kingdom Metazoa; phylum Porifera; class Calcarea; order Clathrinida; family Clathrinidae; genus Clathrina; species Clathrina lutea. Next base: position 8,952 of record JAOWAR010133192.1, on the reverse strand, counting down.
ACAGAAGGATGACCTGAAAGCAAAGGATGCCAACAAACATAAGCATGAAACTTGCTACAGAGCAAACTGAAAGCTTACCGGTCAGAAACATTCTGTGAAACAGTTCTTCTTCTTCTTTAAGTAAACAATCTTTAGCTGACATGATTCATGGCCAAACCAGATTAACTTCAACTCGACGACCTTCCTCCTGCAGAGGTATACTAAACAGTGTGGACGTATCCCATGTGGAGCACAGCCAACCTTTTCTTAAAGACATCTATTTTAGTTAGCGTTAGCACCAACCTGCAGAGCGGATGTTGGCAGATTCCGGAAGACATCATAAATCTGGTCCTTGAACCCACGAGACAGCATTTCGTCAGCCTCATCAAGCACAAACATCTTGATACTGTTTGGATTGAGGGCCCGGCGATTGATCATATCATACACACGGCCAGGTGTTCCAACAACAACATGCACGCCAGACTCCAGACGGCGCATGTCATCTCGCACATTAGTGCCTCCAATGCAGGCGTGGCAAAGGGCCTGCTGGTAGTCTCCAAGGGCGATCATCACTTTCTGAATCTAATGAATGAAAGATCAGAACATACCACATTCGAAATCCTGTCACAATGGCACAACAGGGAATGAAACAACCGCACAACTTTATACAACACGAATGAGCAGCTATTCTTATAGGGAACAAGACTAAATGAAACTGAAATTCTCTGGTAAAACATAGAACTACCCAAAATTACTCTTTGCGTTTCTATTTTAAGCCCTTCCATTCTGCTACATGCTCTTTACGGCAGGTTCAGGTTCAAACTTCATGTCTGCTCCTCAGGAAAGCAAAGACGTCCCACATTCTACATTTTTGTGATGCGATCAATCATGCTAACACAACAAAATGTCATCACAATGGTACAAAAATTCGCGTAAAAATGCATATTATATACCTGTTGAGCCAGCTCTCTGGTGGGAGCAAGCACGAGAGCCTGGCATTCTCGCAGGCTGAGGTCAAGCTGCTGCAAGATGGCGATAGCAAACGTCGCCGTCTTGCCGGTGCCAGACTGGGCCTGAGCGATCACATCCAGCCCTACGGAAGAGATAGAGAAAGCTGAATACGCATGGCACCTCGCGCAACATTACTCCGCGCGAAAGACGAGGAGGAGGGGGGCGAGCGAACAACCAGCCCGGGGTTACATCACACAAGTGGGCAGAGCAATTCGCATGAGGTCAACACATCTCCGGCAAGTACTGACATCGAGCGTCTTATCACGCTCTTCAACTTTACTCTCCTTTCCGGTTACTTACCTCTGCAGCATGGAATGATTGCTCGCTGCTGGATAGCTGATGGCTTTTCAAAACTGGAACAAAGAACAGTCGAAACAGGAGCATTGAGAACATCTTCAACAGGCACCCACCCACCCACCATGACATTAAAGTAGCTTTATGCGCTTTATCCAACAGCTGTTGAGCTCTGACTTACCCGTACGCGTAGATACCCCGAAGAAGATCTTCCTTTAAGGCCATGTCGTCGAACGTCTCCACAACCTCTTCCCAGTTAGACTACGACAGTGACAGAGACGAAGAAAACAATATGGCCGCCGTGCAAGGAACCAAGAGAACAAACGACACGCGCGAAGGAAGCAATCCACTCGCCTTGAAGAGTGACGATGAATGTGTGTGAGTGATAAGGATGAGTTAACTTCACAAACTACGCCCAACAAGAATGAATGAATTCGCGGGAGAGGGTCAATCCTACAAATTATTCTCTTTTAGTGCAGAGGTTAAACTCTGGCCTGTCCCGCTTGTGCACAAAGAGGAAAACGCCACTGCACCAGTTATAAGCCACATGGTTAAGATATAATAGACCAAACGAATCGCCTGGCATTCACGCAAAGAAATGACAGTGCGGCGACGGGGTAACAAATAGCCCAGTTAGTGGCGCGCCATTACCTCGATTTGGCCGTCCGGCTCCATTCCAGGCGGGCCATCTTGGGCAGGACGTTGCTCATTACCTGGCCCTGCTCCCTCATGGGAGTCAGGGCCCCATCCGTTTGGAGGGCCTGACCTGATGCAAAGCCAAGAAAAAGGGATGTCTTGGGGGGAGGTAATGGCGGAGCAACATAACAGAAGTTTGAAACAATGGATTTAACAAGGAAGAGCGCAGCACAATGTACAAAGTCAATCTCTCTGGAATCCTGAGACAGCGTCTTTCCTTTCGTGAGAAAATATGAGCCAAGAACTCCGCGAGTATCGAGGTACTTACCTTGAATCTTGAGAATCAATGTTGGACATGTTCTTCTGATAAAACAACGCGAAGAAAGGACAGAATGGGTAAAGGATAGCGGAGCATGCGCACTCCGATTTAAAGCCCACCACGTGGTGCTTAGTGTCATGGAAACTTTAAAATGGCGCCAAAGACCGAGCTGAAAACATCCTTGTGGGAAGTGCGCTGGGTGAGGTGATGAAGCCAGCGAAGCCACAACTTGGTGAAATGTAAGTTACGAAAAGCGGGAAAGAGGAGCAAAAGGATAGACTGGACAAAAGGAATTTTAAGCTGTTTTTGGTTGCCTGCCTTTCGCAAGCGCTTGACAGCTGCAAAGTGTTGTGACTCTCCCGAACACCATCCCACTACCGTAGTGTGCATGTGGGCCAAGTTCAGCTTCGTTGTTAGGGACCGCCAGAATGCCAAAGATTCGTCGCGAGCGGACGAAATATCACGCTCCTGCGCGTCGAAATGCAACCGGTAGTGAGGACAGTGTAACCGCGCGTGAGGAGAATGGAGAACACCTCTCGTCAAAGAAAGACAAACGGAAGCAGCGCCGAGATGAATGGCTGAAAAAATTAGGCTCTTTGCACAGTCAGCAGCAGAGGGCGATGGAAGCAGAAAAGCGAGCGAAAACCGTCGTTGTTGGTGACATGATGCCCCTGTCGGAGGCTCTGGAGGAAGTTGAGGCTCTTGCCTCAGAACAGCGCCCAGCTGCACTGCCAGCGCAGCCAGTCAAGACGAAAACGAGAAAAGATCGTCAAAGAGAGCTCAAAGCAGAGAGTGACCGCTTTCAACAGGTCCTCCGCCTTCCTTCGTTCAAGAACGACGCTCTGGGAGCACTTTGTGAACATTTGAAATATTCACAAGAAAAGAGAACGTGATTGAGATTAACCTTCATTACTTCATAAATTATTTTGTGGGAAAGAGAGAGAGAGAGAGAGAGAGAGAGAGAGAGAGAGGGAAAGAGAGAGGGAGAGGTGTTTAAGGGTATGACCGTGACATTAAGCCTTCGTCTTTGATTAATGAGGAAAGGGTATGAGTTCATGCATTCATCTACTGGTGTGACAAGTAAATAGGCGAAAATAGACGGTGTTAGTCACAGCTGTTCAGGCAGGGGGTGACTCAAGTCTTGCCACAACTTGAAAGCTCTTTATTCTCTGGTGTAGAAACCGATTCTTCTCTTCTACTCTAGTTTTATGATATGTATTATTCGTTCCGACATGAATTGTATTTTTCCTATGCCATACAGTAAGAGGCAGTAGCCAATATATGAACTGACTTGTCGCTTCAGGGGCAGATCTTCCCTAAGCCATACATCAAGGGACAGTTGCCAACATACGAAATGACTTGTCGCTTCAGGAGGACAAACCCATTACCCACGCAGCTACAGCTTCATTTTAAAGGCGAGGGAAAACCGAATTAGAGGTCGAAGCACAGAGGGCAAGAGAGTGGGAGAGGTTGACCAGCGAAACTGACTGTTACACTAGTAATTGAAGGATTCCATGTTAATTTGAGGCTGCTTGGCTATTACAGCTATAGGATCCAGACATGCTGTACATGCCACAGTGGTTTGTTATTCCATGCATCTGTGGGAATGCATTCTGGTTAGGAAAAAAAAAAAGCCTGTGCCATATTTCCTTTTGTATCATATCACCTAGGAACCCACTTCCTTGATTGATCGTTCAGAAATTGTCTTGACCTCATCAAGGTTACCTAATGGAAAGGCGTGTGCATGAGTATGGCTATGGAAAAAATGGCTTAGTTGTACAAGTATTATGAAGCAACAAAAAATCCTTGCTTCATAATTTCCAGTCTTTTCTGGGTGGCTGGCCATACAAGTATGCCTACAGGGGTACCAGCTTACCTACAGGACACTATCGTTCAATTTGGTCCATGTCTCTGCAGAGGCGTCCATTCCTACAACACTCTTTTCTTGATTCACTTCATGTGTATTTCAGTAATTACCGTTAACCATTATCTACGTTTGGGGTTACTGGTCGTGATCAGCCTGTTTGTAAGCTTAGTGTATATTAAAGAAGGGCTGTGCAACACAACTGCATAATCTTTTTCCTTTTTTTTTTTTAAGTATACAGTGATGTCTGAGTGCAAGGCATTAAAAAGGGTGAATAAGGAGCAAGGAACAACAACATGAAAGCCGTGGCTTTTACAATTATCTGCTCGAGGCCCTTAATGCCGAGCGCAGATAATTATTGTACTTAATCACCAGAACTGTCTCTTGAATATTTTTTTCCTTGGCGAATATTCCTTACCCAAGCCATATTCTCCAATTCTTTTCGATTTGAACATAATTATACTTATACTGAAAGATTGCTTTCTTTCTTTCCTTGGTCGATCTTTGCACAAATATTCTCATGCTTTGAGCACGAAGAGACAGAAAGAAAGAACACATATGCGGGTGTTTAAGATTGCGTCACTCCGGCTGTGCTGCCATTACCTTTTGACGCTGCCAGAGGTTCAAGCCAGCTCTCATGTTCAGTTTTTTTTGCCTGTTCTCATTCAATTGCAAATACCTCACAATCTCTCTCTCTCTCTCTCTCTCTCTCTCTTCAAATGACCAGACTTGAAATGAGGAGCAATAATTATTCAATGTGCCAGGAAGAGAGTCAGGAATGAACACTATATAGACAAATAAAACTGAGGACAGGAACAGTGAACAGAGAAGAATGACAGCCAGATCGAGATCGCAGTCTCTGTACCGCCGTTCCCGCCTATTTTGAATTTCTGACATGCTTTCTAATACTAGCTCAATGAATGACCATAAATATTCAAAAATATAGCTAGCTAGGTCATGGCAAGTCGATAAAATGCAAAGCATATTTTCCAAGTCTGGTCCAGGTGCATCATGCATATGTACGATCAGGATCATAAATGAATCGGAGATCTGCTGAAGGTCAGACACCACGGCTCTGTCAGTTATTGCTCCTTATTATTGGTACTGACCAATGGAAAGTCATGCGCATCTAAAGACTTCTGCAGCATATGCAGCAGTAGGCTGTCCAATTCTCCAAAAGACAAAAATAGAAGCTTAAAGAATTTGCAATGTCCGCATAATTGAATTATTGCCAATAGTACGTATGAACAAGACCATATGCTCTATTTCAAAAGCCGAAACACATGGTTTTCAGACCAGACCGTATGATGCTCGGATCGCCCACTCGAACAAGTTTGTAAAAAGTCTAGCCTGAAACGATCACAGTGCACAAATTTTACCATTCAGCCACCAGCACATGAGACATAATATGCATGTCAGCTCACGTCTGTGAATGAACTTCGTGTATCTTTTTGCCTTGCGATGAGGCTTCCTGTTTGTACAGTTGGTTACTTTGGACATCCTTCTTGTATAGTTGGTTACTATGGACATTGCCAGCTATTGGGATGAATGAATCGCAAGCTAGGGTGCATTTCATTCATCCGAGATGAACAAGCAAACATTTCGCAAAGATGGATGTGCAGAGGGTGTACTGTTTCAGATGAGATGCATAATTGAATATAAAACAAGCTCATCCTGCTACTACAAGGTACCTCAAAATTGCTGAGGGTGGCCTCAAGGGCAACCATGAAATACGATTTGACGGCAGTGATCGAGAAAATCGATCAACTCCAAATTCTAGTGATCTGTGCAGGCAACTGGATCTGTTGAGACGTGCTCATCGGAGAACTCATCCACACCATGAACGGGGCCAGCACCACCATGATCGAACCCAGCAGCGTCTGCTTCCAGTCGCAAAATTCCCATCAATCGCTCCATCTTCTCTTGAAATTGATCGGGGATTCTCAAGTTGGTGATAACAGCCCGATGAGCCGGATCTGCGTTGACCAAGACACGAGCAAATTTGTCAAATGCGCCAGGTGCTTTCCTTGGAAACACTTCCGTCAAAAGCCAGCGGTTCACATCCTCCTCCAAGCTCGCAGTGAGTCGAAGTTTACGATCTAAGAGCCTCAACTCACTCGACGTCAAGAGGTCTTCTTGGAAGAAGCTGTTGGCCAGCTCAGCTGGATTGCACGAGCTGGTCAGTGCTAAAAAGTTCGGTCGAACCAGCTCCGTCGGCCACCTCCGAAAAACTGCAGACGACTCCATCAAAACATGCCAGCCGTGTCCGTGGGTCGGGAAGGCAAAGCAAACTCTATCAGCAGGTAGTAAAAGTATCTACATAATTATTGTAGTGCACCTTCGCTGTCATCCACCTTGCTCGAGACTCGCATAAGGACTGGGATTCGTTGGAAAAATATGGAGGAAAATTTCCCTTCTACTTCGGCTGGGAATCCCCTCGGTCTCCAGTACAAATATTCAATCCACGCCAACATGGCCATGGCCAAAGAGACGCCAATTGCAAAGTTTGATGTCGAATACCATGGTAACGTAACTGATTACTACTAGCCAGATACTCGCTATCAGGCTCGCGAGTAGATCTACATGTAGATCTACTATCCACTAATCCAGCTCTATCCAGCATGTCAAGAGTCTTAAAGGATCTACTAATCATGACTGTGCATGTAACTTGTAAGTATTTTGACACTGAAAGAAAGAGAAGAGGAAAGAGGAAGAAATGACGATGACACGCGGGGAGGGCTCGAACCTGCGGCGCCATCGCCATGCATGTGAGTGTGACTGTACCGTAGATAGCTTCCGGCCGGTCGGACTCACGCTCTCGCGGGCATGCATGCATATGATATGGTAGATTTACATGGTAGACCAAGTAGATGTAGCAACAGTTCTACCGGCCTGCGGCGGCATTGCAAGCCTGAGGCTGCGCAGTAGATCTACTAGTATAACACCGTTCGCGATAGTGATTCTGTAAAGGTCAATTGATCAACCAACCATTCAATCAATCAGCTTCGAAGCTTCTCCCAGACCAAGTGTTTCTCTCAGCCTTGCTTCAGCCGTCAAAGCTACCGATAGAACTTGTGGCTTGGATTTCATCGAGTGCGTCCTTGGATCGGAATGGCTGCAGTTTGTCGAGTGTTGACCTCAACTTGCCGTCAGCACGCCGTGCGATCACTGTGAGTTGCTTGGTCATTGTCTTTTTTTCTTTTCTTTATTTCGTTCTTTCTTTTTTTCTTGTGTGTGTACGTATATATCCGGTCATCCCGTGCTGTGACTGTGAGACCTCTTTCCAAATTTCTGCTTTCCCAGAAATGCTGTTGGGCAGGGTTTCTGTCGTCTTGCTCAGCTGCTAGCACCACTGTGTCGTTGTGTTGCCGTTGAATTTCATCATGTCGTTTTAGCTCAGACCTTAATCCGAAAGCTGTTGACAATTCACGGTGATATCGTATTGATGTTTTCGTTCTGCTGTCGCTGTCATATGTATAGTTCTCCTTTACGCACGCACGGGCTTATTTTGTGTGGTCGTTTAGTATACTCGTGGGATGTAGAGTCGAGACTTACTGCGCGAATAGCGAAAACAAAAAGACAAAGTCGGACCTGTCGAGGAGCTGTTTCAGAGTTTTGTGCACCGCTCACTATTTAGATGTAGTTATGCTATACAACGTAGCCCATGAGCATGAATATATTGTCAGGTCATGATTATTGAAAATTGTTCTTGAACTAGGCCTTTAGAGAATATGATAGCACCCTTTCAGTCCGTCTTGCATGTGATATTTTCCAGCACTCATGCAATGACTAATGAAAAATGTCTGTAATCAAAGAAAGGAGACAGCTTAGAGTTGACGAATGACTCGACAATCTGTAGAGCTCTTGCTTCGTTGGAGGCCGAGACTCATGTGACCGAACGGAAAACGTTCATGCCTTTCCTCTCCATTATCAACTCATTTCTTCCTTGGAAAAGAAGAAGAGAGAAATAAACAAAGAAAAAAAAATTAGGAAATTGTTGATTTTACAGATCCCGAGTCAGGCTGTTTGAATAGCCTGAACGTAGAAGGCGCGTCGTTAGCCAGACTTCTTTAGCGGGTGATGTGGCGGTGCAATGGATAGCGAAGACCACTTAATCTGCAATGACAAAAAAAGGGGCTAATGTTGCTGGTTCAAGTCCTTGTCTTTACACATAGTAAGAGGTGAACAAGCATTTTACCAAAGATCCAAGTTCTTTATTATCTTCTTTTCGGACAGCAGAGTCGTGATTTAATTATTGTCTTTGTGCTCGTACTGTCTTGTAGGAGGCTTTTCCCATTTCTTTTTGCCATCGTCAAAGTTTCGCCACATCACAAGCAGTACTTCCCCCTTTTTTCTTCTGTATGTGAATGCAAGGCTTGTGAATTGCAATATGTCCTTTGGATTGGACAGAAGGAAGGCCATATATAGTGTAACTTTCCTGTTGGAGGATGAGAAGAAATCAAGAGCTGTAACGTGTGACTGACCTGCCATGGCGACTGTCGCTTGTTGGAAAGACTTTGCAAAAAAAGCAGGATAGATGTTCATTGAAGATTTCTAGTGATTGATGGCACAGTTCATGTCGACCTTGTTTGTATCAGAGAAGAATGTCGTTTTAGCAACATCTGTGAAGTTACAGTCGGTCAGTCTGAGCATCAAATATTTTGGGGATCATTAGATTAAGGGTAGTCTGACCCCATCAGAAAACTTCGCCGCTTCTTCTTTTAGGCCTTTGTTAACCTTCTCCCATTAAAGTACTACCAAGGACGATGTGGAACCTGAAACCAGTGTTTCGCTATCCTTGGCTGACATCCAGCTAGAGCCTTCTAAAGCTCAAAAAGACGAATTTTCG
>JAOWAR010133081.1:0-11838 GCA_028571005.1 Clathrina lutea | reverse complement strand
TCTATTTAATTAATACATGTATCTGATACATGTATCTGATACATGTATCTGATATATGTATCTGAAGCACTACTCGTAATAACTCCACCTCTTTCTGTATTCGTCCGAAATAGCCCAAATCCTGCACTTTATTCATACCCTGAAGTATCATTGCAAAACATTACAGATAGAGTCAAAATGACTACATGCTACTGCCTGCATATCTCTCTCTTTGTCTGTCTGTCTGTCTGTCTGTCTGTCTGTCTTTGTCTCTCTCTCCCTCTGTCTCTCTCTCTCTCTCTCTCTCTCTCTCTCTCCCCCTCTCTAGCTCTCTCTCCCTCTCTCTTTCCTCTCTAGATCTCTCTCTCTCTTTCTTTCTTGCTCTCACTCTAGGTCCTTCTCTGTCTGTTTCTCCTTCTGCCTAGGTCTCTCTCTCTCTCTTTTTCTCTCTCTCTCTATTTCTCTCTCTAATGTAAATGCTGTTGTAAATGTACACCTATAACATGATATACAACCTTCTGGTAAATTTTCCTGTCGTGGTATATTGATGCTACAACGGCAGAGGCATAGCCATGTATCACGGATCTCTCAAGCCAAGCAGCTAGCCACACATAAAAAAAGAAGAAATGTGCTCTGTCTTGGCAGCAGTAACAATGAGCAAGAGAATAAGCTACTTTTCCCTAGCAATGAATGGGCCACAAAATTTGAGTAGGCAGCAAACCGACCACATCTGGTTAACCAGACTATGCTTCGCAACAAACCAAAGGCAATGCCGGAAATGTTGCAGACGTAGTAAGACCACTGCTAGAACTGTCTGGCTTGCTTTCTCCACACTACAGTGCGGCGTGAGACTTAGCAGGGCGTGATGCTATAGTTGCCTTAGGTGCAGGTTTACAGAGTTGGTATGAAAGTGCACTCCCTTTTGGTGCGTCTCCAAAAGCAGTCTCCTCTGGGTGAATGGACTTCGAGTTCGGAATCAGGAAACGGGAGTTCTTGAGCAATGCTGAATGGAGCTCATTGATATCCTCTAAGGTAACATTCCTTACATTCTTTCCAAGTGCCTCGAACAGAGCACAGCCCACAGCTTTGCCCTTGTGCTCATCCCCCATTTGGCCTTCTCCACTACACTCTGCATCAGTGAGCGAGGCTCGACGTCACTCTTGTGGGCCCCGAGAAAGTGGCAAAGAAGTCACTGGCTCAGCGCCAGGTAAGTGCTGCTTTTAGGACGTGGACCGTATTGTTCAACCACCATGAGCAGCGCAAACACAAGCTGGCAAAGACCCCCTTCTCTCCAGCGGGGCATCCCTCGCACGCAGTGTATTCCACCATCACAGCCTCCTGCGGATCGTCTCTCCTGGCTAAACATCACCTTCTGCATGTACTTCGTAGTTTTCTTCAGTGAAGCACTTAGACTTCACGAAAACACGGTCATTCTCGTGAGCAACGACGACGTCGCGCACACACCCTCCGAAGGAAAGTTGTGCCCTCTCCGTACAGGCCAACGCTAATCTCCGACCCGTAGCAAGCCTTGCCAGTCTTCAGGTCATTTCAAAAAGGTCGTTTTCTTTTTTGTTATGGTATTGTTGTGTGTTGTTGCGCAAGTGCGCGTAACGCCATTTTTCGTAGTACCATTATCATGATTATGTCCCTGCGTTTGATTTTGATTTGATTGAATAATTTGATTATCAGATCTTGGCTTCCAGCTTCTTCGTGACATGTGGATCATGTGGATTGTGTTTCTGGAATAGTGTGGTGCCGAAACCCAGCAACTCCAGCAGAATGTCACTGAAGCTGGATGGTTTTTTGATCATGAGGCCCTTCCGTGGTTTGAGAGACACGGAGTGGGATCAGATCTGGGTGAAGTTTTTTGTTCTTGCCGAGGTGTCCGGGTGGGACATGGAAGAAAAAGTGATGGTTCGGTTCCCATGGTTCTTGGAAGGTGCGACATTTCTTGTGTTCTTGAAGATGCATGACGCGGATAAAATGAAGAAAGGCAAGGTGAGGGATTTTATAGTGAAGTCTTTCAGTCTGTCAAAGGCTGATGCCTATCGAGTGTTCCAATCACGGGTGCTGCGCTTGGATGAGACTCCTGACGAGTATGTCGCCGATCTGCGGCGTTTGCTCCATCTTGCTGGCTACGCGGACACCAGCAAGGAGAAGGATCCCATTGTCATTGAGCAGATGATCGCAGGGCTTCGATTCCTAGGGACTTTTCGGACGAAAAAAGATTGCCGTGAGCGCAAAGTGTGACTGGAGCAGACGCAAGCGAAGCCTGCTTGTGCTGTTCAGTCATCAAAGCACTCGTCTGCTCGTGAGTTGATTGGTCATGACAATTATTTGTGAATTTCAAACCCATCTCGTGGTAGGCTGCCTCGTGTGTATGTAGACGTCAGCGAGCCAGCATCAGACGAATGGAAACGTTTTGCGTCTGTAGTCGACACTGGTTCTTCCAGAATGCTTGTCACTTCTTCCGTCATTGAGAAGCTTGGGCTGAGTGCAGCCCATCGTCGTCGAGTTCCGACGACCTTATCTCCTTGGACTGCAATCCCTTCCTTACCCGTGGCGGGAGTTGCAGAACTGTTGCCGAGATTTGGATGGTCCTGTTTCCATCCGGTCTGAATCCATTCAAGCCCTCATTCTGCCAGAGCTATCCATCGCCGCGGCTGATGTTTTGATTGGCAGTGATTTTGTCTCTGCTTGTGGTGGTTTGCAGCTGCAGTATGATGATGATGGAACCCTTGTCCAGGTTTCCTTAAGTGGCCCCGCTTCATCCACACCGAAGACTATAATCCAGCTGCTGTGTTCTCAGTACAGACGAATCCGCTGTGAGCATGAAGGACACATTTGCCCAGTATGTGACGTTGCAGCAGGATGGAGATGATGTCATCTTCTTGGTTGACGATGGCGAAGTTCGCTGGTTAGCGGAGCACAAACACTGGGTTGTGAAGTGGGCTTGGGCCTCAGGTGAAGCACCCAGCACCCCGATTGACTCAGGGATTGACAAATATCAAAGTGCTGAAAGACCTTTTCAATGCTACCTCATTGTTCAAGTCCAGTATTTATTCCGTTACTGAAAAATGCCCAAGGGCAATCCCACCAATAACAACAGACACTTGGGTAGACACAAGAACGATTTAATTTTGCCAATCTTTTCTACCGTTCACGACCACAAATCCTTACCGCCACTGACGACGCTGTGGACAGCGAAACGTTTGGCAAAATAAAAGTGTTCTTGTGTCTACCCAAGTGTCTGTTGCTATTGTTGGAATTGCCCTTGGCCATTTTTTCAATAATGGAATAAATACTGAAATTGACGAAAATGTAAGGAAGCAACTGTCTGCCGAACAAGACCCTATGTTGATGGAAGCAGTTGATGAGTGGGTGGATAAGGGCTGGCTGGTGGAGCATGATCAGGCCATTCATGGGAAGTCGGTGTGTGTGCTGCCCCTGATGGCGTTGTTCAGGAGCACAAACTGTCAACACCTGTGCGTGCGGTACTTGACTACCGCAGTCTGAACAAGCTTCTGCTCTCTAATCCAGGGGCGGAGAGTCCTGTTTGTGAGGAGACACTGCGAAAGTGGAGACAAATAGATGGGTCACGTTACGACATGTTGGATATTTGCAAGGCATATCTCTAGGTGCATGTAAGCCCGGAGTTCCTGCGCTACCAGACCGTTGTGTGGAGAGGAAAAGTGTACGTGATGACCCGCATGGGTTTCGACAACTTTCGGGCTTTCCATTGCGCCAAAGTTTATGGATCTGATCATCAGGTACGTGACGCGGTCCTTACCTGATGTCGACAATTATGTGGACGGCCTGATTGTGCCAAGAGGTCAGACGCAAATCGTCCGTGAACAGTTCATCAGGTTCAGCCTGCCAATGAAGCCGGAGGAGCAACTTTCGTCGGCGCGTGTTCTTGGCTTGCAGCTTAAGGAGTCATTGGCTGATGATATTCATAGATCAAGGCGAGACTCCAGCAGCATTGATCTTCCAGCTGCATCACTGACAAAGCGTGAGCTTTTCCGTTGGTGTGGGCGGCTTACAAGCCATTACCTGGTTGGCTCTTGGTTGCATGTCCACTGCAGTTGGCTGAAGTGTCTCTCATGAGACGAAGCGGTTGACTGGGACAGCCAGGTGTCCAAAGAGCTGTACCAGCTTTTTGCGAGTTAGTCGAAGAGTCTACGGCAGTGTGATCCCGTCTAAGCTGTGTGGAATGCAATTCCATTGACGCCGGCAGCATCTGGCAAGTACGGTGTGATACATCTGGCATTGCGTATGGTGCTGCATTGACCCTAGACGGCAACGTTATAGAAGACTGTGGATGGTTGCGTAAGGCGAAAGACAAATGGCACATCAACCTCACTGAGCTGGAAGCTGCTGTCCAAGGTATCATTCTAGCCGGCAAGTGGCAAGTCCAAAAGCTGCAGATCACAACGGACTTGAAGACAGTTGCTGGTTGGTTGTCATAGCTCCTGAATAATACACGCCATGTGAAGACAAGTGGTTTGCACGAGTTGCTGGTTCCGCCTCGGCTGCAGATAATCGTCGACATGGTTGAGACACTTGGCTTGACCATTGAAGTGGTGTGGGTCCTGCCAGAAAATAACATTGTGGATGCTCTGGCGAGAGTCCCAAAAGAATGGCGTGATCATGCCAAGTTGTCTGGGTCTGATGAACCAAAGGAAGTTTCAGCGTTCGTGTTGCCTGCTCTTGCAAGTCCATTGACCATTGGTGAGATCCGAAAAGCTCAAAAGAGACTGCATCGAGTTATTGAAGGCCATATCACAGCTCCAGAAAGGGGAGGAAGTCACTGCTTAGTCTCCTGGGAAAGTTCACAACGAGCTCCTTCTTGGTGATGGTTTGCTCATGCGAAGTGTGAAGTTGCCACTGCATGGTGTCGTCACAGTGCCTATTATTCCTGTTGCTTTTCAGCATCGAACAGTTCAAGTTGCTCGCGCCAATTCAGGCCATGCTTCCTGGCAGACAAAATATGAGTTGTTGCGTGCCAAGTACTACTTCCCAAACATGCTTGCAATCTGTCAAGAGCGTGTGCTGAGCTGTTCATCATGCGGCCGTGCCAGCACCAAGCGAGGTCAAGTGGCTGAACGTACACGTGCTGACATTCCTGGTCACTCATGGCAGGAAATCACAGCTGAAACGCTTGAACTTGGCACTGATTGAAGCGGCAAGTACTGCAGAGTACTTGTTATTGCTGATTCATTCCCGAAGAGGGCAGAAGTTGTTCCCCTTCCTCGTCATGATGCCAAGTCTGTTGCAAATGCTTTGGTGAGTGTTTTCCTTCTGTGGGGCCCACCATAGATAGTCCATCTTGATGACGGCAAGGAGTTTGCCAATGCTATCGTCGAATCCTTGTTTCGCTTGTTTGGCGTATGAGTGCATACTGGTGCCATCGGACCGCCATCCCAAATCACAAGATCAGCTGAGCAGTTCAATCGGACATTGCTGACCATGATGCGCAAGGTTCTTGAAGACTCATCAATGTGGAGGGCAAACCTAGGCATTTATTTTTCTATTATCCGAATCTTCTGCACTCTGCAACCGGCATTTCACCGATGGAAGCAATGTTTGGTTGGCAAACGCGTCATCTGATTGTTGAAGCGCACCCTCAACCTGTTCCACTGAGTGCTTGGGTCGCTGAGTTGGCGGCGAAATGCGCCCAAATCCGCGACTTCATTGATACTGAACTGTCGGCAGCCGATCTTTTGGAGAAGTCGGAGAGGACGTCTTCTAGCTGCGTCCGGATTGTCGACAAAAGTGTGTCTCACCGTTCGAGTATGGCTTGTATGTGTCAACCATCGTCTCACCATTCATCGTTCGCATACGCCGTATCATCAATGGCTCTGTTCAGGAGAAGATGGTGAACATCAATTTGCTGAAGCCTGATTTCATCCAAGATGAGGTCACACCACCGGACGGCCATCAACTTACAGCTCATGAACTGACTGACGAGGATTCATATGTACCAGCGTTGGCCTTCGGTTTGGAGGGACGAGATGGATGTCCGTATCGATTGCGCGATCATTCTTCCCTCCAGCGGTCGGCGCACTACAGAGACTAGCCACCTGCCTGATGTTACCAGGTGGTGGGGTGTAATGGACTGTTCTAATAGTGTGGTAACCATCATTAAGCTCCCTTAAATGTGTTGTGTTGTCATGGTAATTTTGTCTGGTATTATCTCCCTAAAATGTGTTGTTATGGTGATGTTGGTCGTGTAATCTCCCTTAAATGTGTTGTTATGGTAATGTTATCTGGGGTTATCTCCCTTAAGTGTGTTGTGTTGTTATGGTAATGTTGTGTAGTGTAATCTCCCATAAATGTGTTGTTATGGTAATGTTCTCCAGGATAATCTCCCTTAAATGTGGGGTTATGGTCTTCCAGCCTCTTGGTGACGTGTGAATTGTGTTTCGGGAACATTTGTCACATGTTCTGTGCGGATAAGCTCCAATCAGAAATGTCTCTCACACTGTACAACCAATATCTTCAACCATTATACTGTGGTCACTTATACATGCTTTGCTGTCTTGTCTGCAGGGAAAGTTAAGTTGCTATGGGATACAGGCGCTGGTGGTGTATATTCAGAACCTGCTGCGCCCCAAGTCTGGCCTTGTCAACTTAATCTTTGGTTTCTTTCAAGTCAGACCAAATGAGCCAGCTGCCTAAGTTAATTTGAACAGATTTTCTTTTATAACCACCCTCCTGTTATTTTCACCCCACTCCACCCCTCTTGATATCCTTATATTGGTTTTAATCACGTGCTTCATACCTTCTAGTTTTTTTCCTTGAGCTCTGAGAACCATGAAGCTTCACCTGTTACATTTTGGCTGCTAGTTTGAGTGTGCGATGGAAGTGCAAGTGTGCATTTCATGTTCAGTAAAGTTCAAGTGTGACGGTATATTTCCTTGCCATATCAGACATCAAACAGGCCCATGCGCCTTTGATATTCTCTGCGCTAGCATAATTGCTCACAACCAATCAAACCTCAGAGCTAGTCAGAGAAAATCTAGTATAATAGACAGAGAGAATTTTACATGAGGGTACAGCAGGCTGATCGACTACTTCTAGTAAAAGATGCCCAGAACCATTGAAGAAAATTCACTGAAGGCATAAGAAAATACCTACTAAAGTTAGCTTGTATTTTAATATTCGCCAGCAGCTACTGTGTGCACAGCCAAATATACCTTTTTTGAAGGAATTGCTAAGCTAATCCCCTAGCTCTTTAACAGGTATCAGAACAGAAGCAGCGTTGTGATGAACGAACAAAGTTTAGAATAAAATTGCTTCAGTATTTGTTCACGTATTCAGACTTTCCAAGGTTCATCTGAGTTAGTCTGGATTTCACTAGACAGATTGAAATCACGACAGCTGTGCCAGTTACCAGCCGTAGATGCTCATGGCAGCCATCAACTAGTCAGAACACCTTCATCTCTATAGCAGAATGGGGGCAAGGTCTTCTTGCAAGGGTTGACTTCTCTCAACACCTGGACAGGTGGAATGCATGAGATCAAGGGAAGTTTGATACTCTTGAAAAGCTCGTCTCAGTTAGCCTTTCTCTGCAATAAGACTAGATGTATGCAAGCTGTTTAAAATGTCACTGCGTTTTGCCCAGTTTCAGAAAAGACTCTGTAGATGTACATGTGACTAGGTGAACATACAGAGTCTTTGGAAACCCGATCGAAGGAAAGACGTGTGACACACTGGAGAGTTGAGTGTCTCTGGGAAAGTTTAGAGTTTAGGGTCTCAGTTCACGCCCCAGTGTCGTTCATGGACCTCCATCAACGCTAGACATCATTTCTCCAGTATACTATTTATGAAAATTCTTCATAGGACTACATAACATAATTTCGCTGCTGTACTCACTGGCACTTTCTTCGTTTAGAGCAATCTTGGCATGCAAAGATCCGAAGTGGAGCAAACGGGGAAATTGAAACTATCACGAAAAGATCTTGTGTAATGTCCTTGCAAGGCATGGCTTTCTGCAAACAATCAGATTTAGGCCAGTGGTTGCTCGCAGGTTCTGATTCGGGCTAACTTTGAAATTGAGACATCCAAAGCCATGATAGCATACCGCAAACACCCCCGCTTAGAGGTGCAATTTACCATAGATACTCTTTGGAAGCAATTCTCTTCATAGACACCAACAGAGGTCACATGACACGACCGCGACAACATTTTTTTTAATTTAAAAATTCGCAAAGGCTCGCTCCAATGCTCTGCATTCTGTCTACAATGTACATGTACCGCAGTAGATCCTTCCGCGCGCCAGGCCAACTCCTGCATGTTCTGGCCATGCGTGTGCGAAACAGCTGAGATCCTACGGCTACTGTAGTTAAAGGGACATCTCTGCGCCGCCATTTTGAAACTTGAAAACTCACGGTATTGTCTTTTTTCAAGTTTCGCCTTCTGCTTCTTTATCCCTGATTATCTTGACCAAGGTAGGCAATCCGCGTCATTGAGATAGACCATCACAGGTAGGTTCTCTATTTTTCTTCTTCTTTTTATTTGTTTCCAACCGCTCCTTCATGGATTACCCAGTAGCTTTAATCGAGGGGCTCTCCAGCAAGCAAAAAGAAGGAAAGCCAGAAGAAAGAATACTGGGACAAGAGATAGCTACCACAAGAATAAAGACATCTGTCAGGGAGCAGGGAGCAGAGTGAAGGTCTCAGTGAAGGAGAGTTTGAGAGAGGGAGAGAGAGAGAGAGAGAGAGAGAGAGAGAGAGAGTGAGGAGGGGTTGAAAGGAAAGGACTAGCACAATAGCCAGAATCTACGCCAAACCAAATGTGAGATTATCAGATTGGAGGAACAAGTCCAGACAAACTTTGAAAGAGGAGACAGAAGTAGCAGAGACAACTGAAGCACTGAGGAAGAGAGTTCCACAGGATACAAGTAGAGAGCGGAAACGATGACAGGTGAGATGAGGTTGAGCAGGGAGGTGGGGGAGGGGTATAAAGAATGAAGACCATACAAGCATCGCTCAGCAACAGAAGCAGGTACTTTCTCGTGTACTCTGGACGGATGGCCGTGGCCATTCTTTAGCTGCCAAAAGTATAACAATTTTTGGTTCCACCGTCGCGAAGGCTAGGGTAGGCCAACGAACGGGTAGCAGAAGTTGGGGCTTGGTTAAATGAGAAACGCAAGATGATCCAACTTGGGAAGCAAGAATTGAGCAGGCGAGAGAAGGCTGGAGGCGTTCAAGGCGTGTGAATCTGAAACTGAGCAGCCATCCCAGACACAGGTAGCATATTCTGAGCATGGCCGAATGCGAGCCTTGTAACGGAGAGAAAAGACTTGTAGGGAGCCTGGGGGCGAGAATAAAAAGCAAGACGCCTTAACAGGGAGACGTTAGAAGAAACTGACCGCATAATGTTGTTGATGTAATCCCGCATCCATAGCAACACGTCCATAGCAACGAGGAAGAAAGAGTTAGCCCAAGATGTGGGGTTGTTATGACTTGCGGGACGAACGTGTTTTGCAGAGAGAGAGAGAGAGAGAGAGAGAGAGAGAGAGAGAGAGAGAGAGAGAGAGAGAGAGAGAGAGAGAGAGAGAGAGAAAGAGGGAGAAACGATTCACTGAGGAGCACCTCACGGAGGTGTTTTCAAGCGGGTACACTCCAGTTAGGAACTTAGAGGTGTTTTCCCGATGTAAAGGAACAGAAAAGCAGTGAAGGTTGTTGAAGGTGTCGCCTTGAATGGGGTTAGTGTTCGGGTTAGGGTTATATGCACCTTAGCGCTCAGCAGCAAACCTCTTAGTCGAACCTCCATAAATCCCTCCCGTCACTCTTCATTCACTTGGTGCTCCCTTGTTTCCTTTTGTGACGAAGGAGAGACGCAAGTTTCTTTCAAAACAATATTGTGGACCCCTCACCCGTGATTTGCTTTCGTCGGATTTGTTCTGTAGCAGCAAACTATACGCTGGGAGAACGTTTCCGCGAATAGCTCAATGGAGCTCGAAATAATCACTACCATCATGAGAAGTGGGTTCCTAACGGATGCATGCAAAAAGTGTTATCATATATGATATATTCAACATGGAGCAGGAAATTCCATGTTACCAGTAAAATCTTTTCTCAATACCTCTTTGTAGCCCTATCAAAACGTTGGGGGCCTGATGGGCCAGGCTCGCCAAATGTGTGCCTGCATCACTCTTCAGATGGACCTTCCTCCGCTTGAATTTACAGATCAGCATGTAGATTGTATGGAGCGTACTGCTCTCGTCCCTGCTTTCAACAAGCCAATGCATGAAATCTGTAGCACTGAAGCCAAGACCAAAGAGGGCTTAATCGGCCACTCTGGAAAGAGGCGGATTTCGAAAATCTGAAGTAACGTAGCCAAGCCCTGCTCCCAAAGACCAAGTGCTGAAAATTTGGAGCTGGTCGGACCACATCATATGACTGAGCAGTGAGCTGAAATTGCGGCAAAATCTTAGTTTCGAGAAACGAATGCGAACGGCTGCATGCGCATGCTGCTGGTCAGTTGGTGCTCGGTCATACGGCAAGCGCGCTATATATAGCTACGATAAGTGCATGTGCTTACACTCCGCCGATCGATGGACGGGGTATTCCACCGTAACTCTCTTGTAGACCAGGAATGACCAATGTGCTCTAGGCATGTTTCTTATGACAAACTTTTTCGAACCTGACGTACTGGCGTTCTGCTCGGACCAGCTTCAGCTACCCCGCTTTCGTCGTTAATATTGCTTCTTCCTTTTTGGCCGTGTACCCGCAACATAACATGGAACGAGCCGTCTCTTTTGAGGGCCTTCAGTCTTCAGTTTCTCTCAATACAGCTTGTACAGTCCAACGGTTATTAAAAAAGACGTTTCAAATCAAACTGCAGTCTCCCTCGTAGATCGTCCATGGACTATAGAGACCAGCGCCACCTACCAGTAAGGTCTGAACAAGCTGCTGTTCGGCCTGGCTCAGCACTAGCGACATCCCGGCTCCACAGCATAAATAAAATTATGTCAAAGAGAGAAACTAGACAAGCCCTTACAAGAGCACTTCACGGGGATACTGAACATACAAAAGAAAGGTGCTTTCTTTTCCTAACTGGCAGAAAAGGTTGGAAAACACCTCCTTTTCCTAACCGATCGTCTCTTCAGTTCAGTGACTTTTTCCCTCACTCCTGTACTTCCTGATGACTTCTTTTTTTACTCGATCGCCACCCAATTCAGGGAAACAAACCATCTCTTTCTCCTGATTGGTCTAATTTCTAGGCACTTTTTGGAAGGTCCCAAGATCAAGAAAACTGAGGTGTACCTTGAAAACACCTCCGTGGGTGCTCCTGCCTTTGCCCAGGAAGTTCTACCAAAACACCTGCCTTCACGATCACCAACGTGCAACGCAAACCCCAACCGACATGCACGTGATTGGTCACGTGAACGCTCTCGCAGAGGCGGTGCAGCATGCAGATCTAGATATAGAAGTCCGGCTGAACGCGAACGGTGGAACGTTCCGGAACAAACTCGGACTTTTCCCAAAAAGTATCACCTTTTCAGTTTTTATGGGCGTACCACGGGAGCGGCTCATGGTCTGATCGACGCGCGGCTCTCTAATCTGCAGACTAGCGTGATCGCTGGCCAACATTCCTACAGTACAGCGCTCCGACTTTGACCGGCGTGTTTGGCAGTAGGTTTCCTTTGACGGATCAGTCAGTTCGTTGAAGTGTTTGCCCCACGTCCGGTAGTTGTTGGAACAGAAAGATGTTACTAGCACATGTACCTCGACGTCGTCACGTTGATGGCAGGCATTATTCATTTAGCCTACACAAGGCTTCATTCTATGTGCATCTGTTCACGACCTCCTCCCCCCACCCGCCCCCCGCCCCTCCCCCTCGGCCTCC
>JAOWAR010132970.1:0-11840 GCA_028571005.1 Clathrina lutea | reverse complement strand
GATGGAAAGTCTTCGCCGGTTCTGACCCCGAATGAAAGACGAGGCTTATGAAGTGGAGAGCAAGAGGCTGCTCCGAAAAGATAGTGGACCTCGAGGGTACGGCCTCGAGCGTGCAAGCTGAAAATGCTTCCATGCACTCTCAACTGCTCCAGTTCTGCAATGTTGCGAAGGACTCTCAGCAGGTGCTTTCCTACCCTGGCCTGGACAAGGAGAGCTGGACAGCGCTGTGGAGCTTCCTTATTATGCCGGAGAGGAAGAGGTACTAGATGACCTCCTCCACAGCTTTTTCCTCCAAACGAGAAAAGGCTGGTCGGAAACGGCTTCCACGGGAAAGGAAAAGGGCCTATAAAAAGTCCTATTTTGAAGGCTTCCACTGTTGCTTGCATGCGGCCTACCCCGGCATATGTGGTGTCGATGAAAAGCTTGTTTCGTGGTCTTTTCGATTTTTCCCTCTAAGGCCCTATCCAGGTAATGACGTCAGGGAAAGCGCGTCAGAAAATGCCGAAAATCCATGATCGACCCACGGGTTGAAAACTTTGAGCCGAGGGAAGTAGCCAAAAACGGGCCCGTCTGCGCCCACCGTGTCTCGGCCATCGTGCTGGCGCTTCGGACCTCGTCGGGCCGAGTTATTTGTTTGGGCAGCATTTAAGTTTTAGCGTAGAAGATAGCTCTAAGCAATGAGGTCAAAGAAGAATCAGAAACCCGGGTGTCTACATGAGCGGAAACAAACAAAGAAAGACGCATTGCCTCAGTGATGTGAACCACCGCAAGGACCTGCCTGAGCATAAGCAAGATCGACGCCGAACCTTACCTTGCAGCAAGCTCTGATCTTTTCCCTGTGATCCGACCACCACGAGTTCTTAAATATCGTTTTAGCCGGCTGACGGTCCAATTCGCATAAGGGATTTCAGAGTCCACGTTCATCCTTGGCAAAGCGTTTTCATTTCGATCGTCACCTTCCATTTCACCACCGGTGCACACTGAAAAATCGAGCGATGCCCCCTACCTCGCACCCAGGCCATAATGTGGAAAAGGGTCTATTCTGTATGGTTTAAACGAGCGGTCGGTGGTGTGGCGTGGGCGGCAAAACGAAAATGGCAAACGGCATTGCCTTAAACAAAACCCATTCTGGCCTTACGGTGTGCTCTTTATCAGTTTCGTGTCAGCGTAACTTCATGTTTTGGTAGCTCGTCAGAAGAAAGAGGTCAAGGACGATCGAAGGGGAGAACGTTCAAGCATGGAAAAGAGCTGACATGGCACCATCGGCAACAGCATCCTCATCCTTCAAATAGACCGACAGAAAGGTGGAAGATTTTCTCGAGCTCCAGGTTGTTGTCCATTTCATTGCGTTGTTCAAGGTAAGCAAAAATGGAAGGGGTTGCAGACGATTAAACGGCCAAAGGCGCAAAAGGCAGTCGTTAGCCCTAATCGACGTGTTTCCTTCTTTTCGACAGGAAATCGGAAGAACTGAATGGGCAGAAGGGAGTCGTAGAGAAGTGAGAGTTTCAGAGATGTAAAAAATATCTCGTTTGGTAATGACACAAATTAGAATCAGGACTTAGTCCTGGTACTATCAATGACACAAAGCTGGCGAAATCCTTAGTTCAAAAAAAATTCCAGACTGATGGATCGTGGAGCAGATTTTGAATTTCTTGTAAATTTTTCATCTTAGCAAAGTCGATAAAATGAGTTTTTCGTGACGTCAAGAAACGCCGAAGTTCACGGTCAACATCTGCTGGGTTTAGTTTTCTCACCAAAACAAAAGTTTTCCACTCGACATAGCTCTTCTCTGATTATCTTCAAAGAAGAAATACATTTTTAGGAGAACTAAACTTGAGTACTTCTGAAACCAATACCACACTACCAAGCAAAGATTTGGCCAAAGCCGGCTTTCGTTCTGGCTCCTCACTGGGCTCGCAGAAGAAGAACAGAAATGACAGTGGAAATAAGGTAGTAAATAACGGGGATAGTGTGGAAGGTGCTAAAGGTGATAACAACTAAGTAACAACTGAATGAATGGGTGAACAATTGCATGACAAATAACGGTGAAGGGGTGATAATATTAACACGTTTCATAACATAACACACAGTGGACACGGATTGCTTTAAGAGAACAGGTGTAATGACTTGGCAAACTCCATCTGCTTGTATAGTGTTGGCTTGAGTTTCTTGATATAAATTAGTTCAAATATATCCAGATTGGCATGGCTGCGTACCTTGGCAATGACTTTAAAAGCACTCCCGTCGCACGAGTCCATGCATTTTGTGCTTGAAAGCAGATGTTGGCCAATGGCGGAATCAGGGGGCTTGGCGCGCTTTTTTAAGTGCAACGAGGCGGGAACATGTTCAAAGTGTCCAATCCTTGTTTCCAGTCGTTGGGTCGTTTTACTAACATACCAGTCACCACGCCGGCACTCAAATGGGTAGATCACATTGGATGTAAGATGGGAAGGTAAACGATCCTTGTGGTTTAAACGGAGGATTGGGGGTGACATGAAGATGATGTTGACGCCACTTGTCCAGTAAACTGGTTACTTTGTGCGCTTGATTCTTTTCTCAAATACTCGAGAAATGTTGTCTCCTTTCCAAGGATGCCGCAGGTATACTGGGCAACGTCTTGGGCCTTGGACTGGCTCTTGGCCAAATCTTTGCTTGGCAGTGTAGTATTGGTTTTAGCAGTACTTCAAAGAACAATGTTTAGAGGAATTTCCATGATTTAGAGAAAACGGCCCTCGAACCCTGCACAATTCGATTCCTTGCCTCTATGCCCATAGCTACAGCATTCGTACTTCACACGTGCCGTGCGGCTGAGAGTTCATCGCTATCTGAGCTGCTGATCGGGTTAATTTTCTAACCTCTTGCCATTTATCAGTCAACTTGGCCGGTATTGTTGTCTCCCCTGCGTCTCTATTCTTCACTCTTATAATCCACACCCGGGGGAAATCCTTCTTGGAGGGACTTGTGTAGCAGCTCCAAAGACCCCCACTTAAGGGTTTGTCTGCCCGAGTCGAGGATAAAAGCTTTCGACTACATCTACTAGGCACAGCAGTTCGCATCGGTCTCGGTACTTCACTGAGGTAGTAAAGTCTAAGACAAGTCTGTCTTAGAGCTGATCAGCATCTGAACAGGTAATTCACGTAACATTTCTTACAGACAGGCGGGCGGGCGGACGGACGGAGGGACGGACGGACTGACAGACACACAGAGCGAGAAGCAGACCGAGAGACAGACCGACAGACAAACAGACAGGCGGACAGACAGACAGACAGACGAAGAAGCAGACAGACAGACCGACAAGCAGACAAACAGACTAGCAGGCAAAACGACAGACAAGCAGCCAGAAAGACAAGCAGACAGACAGACAGACAGACAGACAAGCGGACAGAAAGACAAGCAGACATACAGAGAGACAGACACACAGACAGACGGACGTTAGAAATTGATTATTTGAGTTTTGATTGATCCATAGCCTGAGTTTGATAGATCTCCATCCCTTTGCAAATTTACCCCTTCGGCGGTTTCATTGCTCTTGGCATGGTCTGGGGCCTACGTTTATGCATATCCCACAAGCGGAAATCATTAAGGGGAGTGATAAAGTCTCGGTCGGCCAGTTGTCTCAATCCCTCTGAGCGTCTGCACTGGCTACTGGTGAGGCTACAAAGGCCGAGACAGTTCTGTCTGCAGTTTCAAGGCTTTTTCAAGCGTCGGTATTGACCACTTTAAAGCGGTCTCCGACGACGGAGAAAGGAAAGATCTCAAACTACTCGCCGCAATTTTGAAGAAGAACAGTATTTATCCGAGGGGTATTGGCTTGAACTCAATGGTTGAAGAAGCAGGCTAATTTCGTTAATTGTCGATGATGATACCAGTCGACTGATTACAAGTGTGTGTTATCCCATCACGCGATCTATATGCGCTGTGAAGTGGGTTCGCCTGACTATAGGCGGTGTCGGTGTTGGGTCACTTTCGCGAGTGACGTAAGGCGAATGCTGGCATTTGGTTCCTTGGTAGAGGGTGACGAGAAAAATGCATCCCGACCCCCCTTTCCGCGTTCACAGCTAAACGACAGAATGATAGCCACCTAACAATTTAGGTGACTCTCTGCTTGGAGTTCGTTTTCACGGTCAGGATAGGTGCAGCAGATTATGGTGATGGCAGAGTCGTCACCAAATTAGTCGCATTGTTTTCGGCTGTGCACAGTCAGGGGTTAGTTTATGGTGTATGAGAAGCACAGAGGTCCAAGCACTGAGCCTGGGAGACACCACTGCAGCTGTGACTTGTGCCAGGTGAACGTGGCTTCACACGGACGTATCGTTTCCGCCCAGAACGGTAATAAGAAGTCCATTTCAGAGCATCGCCGCGGACCATTTAAGAGCATCGCAGCGGACGCCAAAGCTTAAGGGATGAAGATTGTGTAAGAGGCCTTTTTGCCAGACACGGTCGAAGGCTTTTGATCAGTGGTAAAAGCAGGCAAGGACATAGTAGTCTTTGTCAATCCCCTTGGCGATGCGGTGTTAGTGGAGTCTTTCTTTCGAGGGCCGGCCTGGCCACCTTAGGCAAACCATTCCAAAATTTTGGGGCCATTTCAGGAATTAATAATTATTGTGGGAGAAACTTACTACTGATTTCCATAGAAGGAGCAGGCAAATTGCGCAGGGTTTCTTACTGCATAACACCGTGAGAGGAGCGAAAAGAGAAGTGGTTTTTTGGCCGTTAGATTGCAAAGACGTGTGCATAAACTGAAAGGGTTTAGGAAGACATATAGCGTGTTGAAGACAATTCGCTCGAGTGTTTTGGATAGTACACTGACTGGAGGTGGGAGATGGTTCGGTAGTTACTTTAATGGCGAGTTGCCGCCTCCCGTGATTCTTGTGTATTGGTGAGACGGCTGCGGACTTGTCCCTCGGAATTGTCTCTGCGCTAAGACCAGAAAACCTGTTGCCGGAAGACTGCCGAAAGAAAGTTCTACTACCGTCCTCGTTTGACACAGTTTGTCAGGAGTTTGGCAAGCTGTCACCACGAGGGCGCATTCTAAGATACATCTCGGCCGACATTCTCTCCATCGATCAGCAATTGCATATATACACAGCGTGCGACCCCAGTCAAAGCAAGACGTACCTGCTCGCACGAGACCGCCCTGTGGGGCCCGCTTGTCGCTGTATTGCTTGCTCGCATTCCCATTGGTGCAGAGCAGATGTAGCTCGCCGATGTCGGGAATGTGGGGAAGAGAGCCAAGCTCGCCTGCAAAGGCGGGCCAGTGGCGTAATTGGGCGCTCGACATACTTTTCTCTTTGTAAAAGGTAGACCAGTTAGACGAAAAGTCGTGTCGTCCATCTTCAGAACACAGCTTTGAAGTTACTGACAACAAACACACAATCCTGAGAAGTCCCAGTACCACAGACCCTAAAACAAGCAAGACCGTAACTTCGTCCTCAGGACTCGACACCTCAGCAATGTTTTCAGCCTAGGAATGGGAAAACGGCTCCACCTCCTGTAACCCTATCCAGTCAAAGACGTCAACATTCTGTTTATTGGCAGAACAAGTCCAAAATAGAGGAAAGGCCAGGTTGAGGCCGGAACACGAGAGACACCCAAAGCAAGTCTTTGCAAGAACACACCCATATTGACCCCGGTTCTGAGTAACCTTGGGATCGATAGTTCTGAGTAACCTAGTGATCGACAGTTCTGAGTAGCCTAGTGATCGACAGTTCTGAGTAACCTAGTGATCGACAGTTCTCAGTAACCTAATGATCAACAGTTCTGAGTGACCTAGTGATGGCCGCCACAGTGATTTGTGAAAAGTGACACAATAATGTAGAAATTTAGGTTTTCTTCCTCCAAGTTCTTTCCTGCCTTCCTACTAAGTGAGAGCCGCAATGTCTTCCCGGGCATCCACGCAAAAAAATTAATGAAATCAACCGCTGGTTTAGACGGAAACGCACAGATATGCTAACTTTCTGCCCCTCCACTGGCGCCGGAGTGACGCGGTGGGCATCATTCAGCAGCTGAACAAGCACAAAAAGAAATCAAAGCGCAATGAGCAACCATCAAATATGACATTGATCATCGGTTGTCATGGTCACAATAACGAAAATGGGTCATGTACAGTAAGCCGCCACAACGAAGACCTATGTCCATCATCGGTAAAAAGTTACTTTACATCCTAATACAACTACTT
The DNA here is from genome assembly GCA_028571005.1 of Clathrina lutea. NCBI lineage: Eukaryota > Metazoa > Porifera > Calcarea > Clathrinida > Clathrinidae > Clathrina > Clathrina lutea. The sequence continues at coordinate 5,662 of JAOWAR010132970.1, read as the reverse complement.
TTATAAAGAGAACTTAGCGATCCTCACCTGTCAAGGGAGGGGAGGGGGGAATCGTTCATGTACAGGGCTTCTTCAGAGACCCTCGATCCGTCTACATGTATCGGTCTCTGAATTTCCTCGTCACCTTTTTGAAACGTTATACGAGGAACTTTCTTCTCCATTTGGGCTTGTTTTTGGAGGGAAAAAAGTTCAAATATCATTTGTTAGGATTGAAGTGAGGAAATTTTGTCCGAAGCGGAGTCTATTGGAGGATAAATTTAAGGGAGAAGAGTTCAAGAAGTGAACTTATGATAGCCACAGACCCGTGCAAAACACACGTGCAAGAAGGCGACTATCCATATCTTAAACTAGATTTTCTAGTGTACGAAAATGTCACGCACTTACATCAGGGTCCCACAAGAATCACTGTCGTTGAAAGCATTGAATAATGGGCAGAGTGGCATTTCCGTCTTCTAATACATCGGTAATGGTCTACTTGGCTTGACACAGCGCTGTTGGTACTATGCAAAATTGAAACGCAATATCCGGAATGCCGCAAGGAATAGAAGAGGGTGCATTGGTTCCCATAGGTGATGCTCTAAACATTCATGAAAAGTTTTGAGGGTAGGGAATAGAACAGGGGAGGGGAACACTATGATGACCGACCACACTCGAACCGTCCCATGTGGCAAACAACACGCCTCTTTCCAACAGGAATTGTTGCCTTGCCAGCGCAAAAGGAGCTCTGATATCTTCCTCGTAGGATTGGTTCTTTCCCCGCGAAGGAGAGTGACCAGACCGAGATGGTGGCCATGGTCCGCGATCGAGAAAACGTATGTCTTTTTCGAGAGACTAGTGCATCCAATTTCCGGAACAGCACAAATACAAAAGTCTCCTGCACTCAACAGTGTCTGCAGTCGTCGCCGATAGGTACAACGCCTGCCATTCTGACTGGACATGGCAGTCTGGCTCCAAATGTTCCAATGCTAATCGAGTGAACATTTGGATTTCCGTGAAGACACACAAAGGAATTTGCGAAGGTCAGAAAGAAAACCGCTTAAATAGAGCAGCTTCGGTTACCTCCGGGTGGAGGTCCCCAACGTAGAGGGACGCGCCCGCCGAAAAACACGTGCGAAGCATTTCCGGATAGAAAAAAACCTAAAAGACTTAAGAAGCGCTACAACAGTCACTCTCTGATTTCTGACACCAAGAAGGACCAAGTATCATAAACCTAACTTCCGAAAAGCCAGTCAATTTATATTGAACGTGCCAACCGCATTGCGCTACGGCATCTAGAGAACAGATACCACGTACGACAGCCTTGGGAGCGTTTGAGCGTCGGCGAAATGGAAGGGGTTTTAGGCTAACAAGCAGAAGGCGCAAAGATGATGAGCGGAAAAAAGACATTTGTATGATGAGCCGCTTTTGGAATTCTACTCGTCATCGGACCAGCTCTGAGGTATGACCGGAAATTCTGAGCCAACACTCATCATCACCACATCGAGATTATGTCCTTGATGGCGCAACGTGGGGAAAATGGCCTTTGGCACTCGACTGACTGCAAGCTTTCCTAAAATGCTAGCATCATTAACCATCAAGAGGGCGATTAAGAAGAAAAATGGGTTGTTGATTTGTCAGACTACCAGCTATCGTCTTCGGAGAAGAATGTTGTTAGAGAGAGAGAGAGAGAGGACTGGACTTTGCAACTTCTCCGCGCCAAGTTCTTTTATTGTCACCTGACAGTGTGGCCAAAACTGAAATCACTTCTTCACAGAAAAGGCTGCAAAGCCAAAAATCAGAACGTATTATCAAAGATTGGGGCAGTCAAGAAGCTGAATGGCATGGTCCAAGTCACAGAACATACTAGACCACCACAGTTTCCTCTGTGTCAAGAAGTTCTGGCGGTTTTAGCTGATTGAATGATGGTAGGTAACACTCCGATCTAGTCATTTTTAAATTCGGTCTGTTGGCCCATTGTGGTCAAACTAACATCGTACGACCTGTGTATTCCGGTCAATTTGCTCTAGAGAGGGCCCTTACAAAGCCAGAGGCTACTGACAGTTTAGCTTGGGGCCTAAAATGTGTTAAGAGAATGTGTTAAGAATTATTCAAACTCTATTCAGCCTCTTCCAGGGCTATTGAGCTAGGCAACACCTTCCTGTGAGAAGGCTGTAAGTACCACTCCTTCCTTCATCCTAAGCACTCAGCTGCAGTGGGCAATCAGCACAGCCCCGGAGCCAGTCTGTCATTTTAAAAATCATAGGAAGGTCTTCTTTTTTTCTTCAGAAACACGTCTCACCGATTCGAAGTGCCGAGGATTGGTTGGCTGCGGATTTGTTCCCCTGATCGAGAGCTCGGGGTATTTTATGTTCAAAAACGTTCGATGTCTCCAACATGAGAGAAGCCGATGACATTGACAGCTTGAAAGCCAAGCAGAAGCGGCTGGTGGCCAGCATTTCAGCTTTATACTCGTCAGATGATGAGTTGGCTGAAGAGGCTGAGAACTCAGGCAATATGCCATTGCTGTCTAAGTCGAAAGGACTTCGTCGTTCAACGAAAGAAAAGGAAGCTGAAGACCAAGCTGTCGAACAGTTGCTTGACGAGCTAAAACTTTTCAGAAACTCGTAACTTTCGGTGTTGTTTTTTTTTGTAGATGCTGTGGTGTTTCTCTAGTGAATCTATTGTCGACCTCCTATTTATCATAGCATGCATAACAAACAGGTCAGTGCAATTGGTCACCCCTATCTTAGAGAAAACTTGAAGTTTAGAAAATCTGTAGCAGGTTTGGAAAAAGGTTTGGAAAAGGTTTGGAATTTTTGCTTGGGGAAACTGTACGAACCCTGCATGCTGTAAGGGTAAGCACACACGCGGTCCTTTTCCTGACATATTACATTTGTGGTCGAAGCATTGACCCTGCTGCACTCGGACTTGTTCCTCTCAATTTCTCACCCACAACGCCACCTTGCATTGCTGGCTTATTGAACATCTTCCTGATCTGTTCTTGTTCTTGCCAAGTTTTCTTTTTCTGACCAATGCGATCGCAGTGGGAGGGTTTGTGACAAGCATGACTCATAGCATAGCGTCGTATTCATAGGCACAGCTGCGCCAGGCATGACTCAAGCACAGCAGTGCCAAGCATGGGTTTGGGCACAGCAAGGCGAGCCTGCCGTACTTTTCAGTTCCATGCCACAGCCTCTCCTCTGAGCATCAATGGTCAACTGCTTTATCCTGTTGTGTTGAGTCATGGGCCTAAATTTTTTTGTTCTTTTTTTAGACAGGTACTTAACAGGCGGCACTCCAGTTCTTATCCCAAAATTTGGACCTAAATTTGAACCTTAACCACATCTGATTGTCATCTAACTGCTGTGGTTGGGATCCCAAACGGAGCATTTAGCCAAGAAAATGAACAATGCAGTACACCTTGCGTACTTTACAATTACGGTTCGGCCAGTTTATCAAACAACTCGTGCCTTTTTGGTTCCGAAAGATTGACTGTTATCTACAGTTACGAATGCTGGCATTGCGGGAGGCGGTATGTAGGCAGGACAACCCAGCATCTTTCAGAGCGAACCGAACAACATGCACCGAGTTATCTCGCAGAGGCTGCTTCTTCAAATCAAAAGCGACGTGCGCTTCCTTGGAAGAAAAATCGACCACCGTACGAGTACTATTCGGCCATCATACACCATCTTTGGAGAATGAATCTTGCTGAAATAAATGTTCTGACAATCAGTTCTGTCTTGTCGCATGTACGCACTAAGTGTCATTTACATGTGTTAGAAGCAATGTTTATTCATGTTCAGAAGCCCATGTTGTGTAAACAGAAGTCATTTGCCAGTAGCCTTACATTATTTTTGCCACTTTCTAACTTTTAGCAGCTGTTTGTTCATGCTCACACACTTGCACTTGTGTTACACTTGTCACACTTCTCTTTCTCGCCAACATCACATGTCGTCAACTAACTGTCCCCCTTGCAGCAGTCTCATTTGAGTTCATCTAAACAAATTATATATGTTAATGAAAATAATAGTAGTAATATAATGCTGATAGTAGAGCGGTCTTCGTATACCAATGGCAAGACATAGATCATGCTCATTGCATTTCAGCCAGCAGCTTATCAGGAGAATACACTGGCAACAAATGAAGCAACGTCTCACACTGTTGGTATATACACTTCATGACAAATCTATACTTGTTAGTGAAACCTTGATGCAATTTTTTTTTACATGAACTATTGCATCATGGCTCAAACAAGACAAAAACTCTCTCTCTATTTTAATTATGCCGTGTGCTTTCGCCTTCTTTCAATAGTCTCATGTCTGACTACTGTTCTGCATCCACTTCTCTTGCCGGATCTATTTAATTCTTGTTGTCCTTTGCCTCTCTTCTATCTTTGCTTGGCACACAGGCCTGTCATTGCTATTGTTGACATCGAAGTGCAGAAGGTGAGACTGCGTGCGCGGGATGCCGTTAGGGAAAACATTTTACTCTCCCTTGGACCTCCTGACCCAACCATTAAGGTTGAACCACTGGATATGTCGGACGAGGAAGTACTTGACGTGGATGAGCTGCTTGATGCGGTGGAGCAGTTTGGAGCTGTAGTGCTTGTTCGGTAAGGACGCGCGCATGTGCGCGCGCGTGTGTGTGTGTGTCTGTCTGTCTGTTTGTGCAAGGATATCATTTCCAATTTGCGCATACCAAGTGTATGTCTGTGTGATATTACACCGCATTCTGGAGAGAGTGTTTTCTGGTTTTCAGGAATCCTGGCGTACCAGTATCCCGTGCAGTCACAAAAGCTGTATGGCCGTGTTTCTCAAGAGTCGTAGCAGAACCACAGTCCTGTGCAGGCATGTAACCCGAGGCCCAAAAAAAGAATTGACAAGAAGGACAAAGTGAAGCTCCAGTATGAAAGGAAGCACAGGGAGGCAAAATCGCTCATGAGCATGTACTGCAAAGATGCTGCTATATGAAGCGTGCGTGGTGCGGTGCGTATGTATCATGCGGTTAACTTGTGTTAGTGCCTACACATGTTACGGACACTGGGAATCAAAAGAGGTTGAAATAGTCATCGTATCTTTTTCATTGATATCTGAACTGTATCAAAACATCTTTGACTTCCCTTCTGATTATCTTTTCATCTTTGTGCCTAGGCTGGTGGAAAAGTGTGCCTACATTACATTTGATTACTCACGAAGCGCTCTTGCTGCTCTAGATCTGGACGAGTCTGTGGTAAGTTAGGAGTTGAATGGATGGCTCTGTGGTGAGTTAGGATTTGAATGGATGGCTCTGTGGTAAGTTAGGAATTGAATGGATGGCTCTGTGGTAAGTTAGGAATTGAATGGATGGCTCTGTGGTAAGTTAGGAGTTGAATGGATGGCTCTGTGGTAAGTTAGGATTTGAATGGATGGCTCTGTGGTAAGTCAGGAGTTGAATGGATGACTCTGTGGTAAGTTAGGAGTTGTGGATACAAGTTCAAATCATTGTGATCACTGAGTTCTGTTCAACCATTCAATGGGATGCATACAGCCATTCAATGGGATACGTACAGACATTCAATAGGATACGTAGAGTGGAACCCAGACTAAGGGTCGGCTTGAACTGGGGGGGGGGGAGAGAGAAATAGTATGTTTTATAACTACTGCCAGACAAAGACTCACAGCACCTGAATTCAGCTTTATTTGTT
>JAOWAR010132859.1:0-11841 GCA_028571005.1 Clathrina lutea | reverse complement strand
CACAGACAGGATGGCGATTATGCGAAAAACTAGGACTGTAGAACAGTCGGAAAGCCAACACTGTTCACAAGAACTACCCAAACAGGCAAAAAAACTGCGTCCGTCGATCATTGTCAGGCAACGAACTCCTTCGCTATTTCCGCAATCTTCTTTTTCATGTTTTCTTTTGGCGGGGGGGGGGGGGCAGGCCCCCGCGCGTGAAAAAGTGGGGGGCCATGGACCCCCTGGTCCCCTCCCCCGGCTCCTACACCTATGAGAGGGATGATCCGATGCAGCAGAGTCTGCATCATGGCGACGACAAACAGCCTGTGGCTCACTGCTCTTGTTCTCTTCGGTACACCGGTCGCCTGGTTGTGAGCGCGACTGCTCTTGACCTCTTGCCAAACCGTCCGACTGGGGCGAGGAACGTTGGCCTTCCACCAAAGGATCCCGGTTTGACCGACGCCATAGCGTGGAAAGCAGCATCTGACGCGATGCTGACATGTTCAGGCGGTGGAGTATTGGCACTGTCGACGAACAAGGTCCTTTGGATACCCGTTATAAGAAGAAAGTGAGTTTCCCTGTTATTTGCCCTGTCATTCAATATTTAACTGCAAATCATCTCAAAAATATGTTGTCTCATCTTTTCATGAAAGACCTTAGCAGTATTCAATACCAACGCCCTGCATGCTTTATGCGCGTAAGTGTTGAACATGAAAGGCCCTTCAGCCTTATTGGGCAGAAAAAAAACAGTTCTGCACAGATCGAGCCTTCCCAATGAGAAATCCGGACCTTATACATAATATACATGTAAATCTAATAGACATGTACTCTTGGAGCTCCAAAATAGAGTACATGTTGCGGGTCGCTGTCAGGAGGTCAGCATGGTAAGAAGGAAACTAGCTTCCACAACACACCCAATGAACAATACAGATTGCAGCAATACACATGAAACAGGATTGTGAAAAGATTTCGAATCAAGTGTATTTCAGGGACAGCCATCCTGAGCTTTACTAGAGCATTAATTTGAAGGACACTTTCATTGTGCAACGTCAGGAGAGTTAGAAGCTTGGAAGAGGGACACTCAAATGACAGGGTTTAATGGAAGAGGTGCAATATGCAAAGATGTTTCAACAACATCTCGAGCTCGGCTGATGGTGAGAAGACGTGTCTTCTCAGCAGGTCTAGCTTGTCACTTGAGTGTCCCTCTGGACTTTCCCTTCCACAAGGCTCTATTATTCACCAACTAACCTTCTTCCACAACCCTTTAGGTTATCCCCCGTCTTGAACACTCCAAGACCAATTTCGTCCCCTCTCTGAAAACTCGAATATTTTGTAAGAACTTTCTTCTCCTCTGTCCATTCCGATTTTCATTGCACCCAGTAACTATGACAACCAGAATGGCCAGTTTCACACCCAGACAGGTTTTCTGAAGGGCTGGGCCGGGTCAGGTCAGGTCCCCTTTTTCACGGGTATCAGCAGTGAATCTGGTGAAAGGGAGGAATGCCCACGTGAGCTCAGAACCATGGCTCCTGTGACTTGGACAAAATGGCGTAGCGTTGTAAGGATAAAGCTGCACGCCGACGGGCGCCCGCCAGATCGACGCGTGTGGCTGTTGTCGGTTCACTCTTCGCTCCTTCTGCTTGGATTTTGTCAGTGATATGAGTGATCGCCTATGAGCGTCGACTGAGAGGCTTTTGCTAATGGATTCTGGGATGGGTCACCTTCGGGTGAAGGTTCTGAGGTCTCGTGGGCACTCCTCCCTTTCACGCCATTCGACGACGCGTGTGGCTGCTGTTCACTCCTCGCTACTACTGCTGGGATTTTGTCAGTAACATTATGAGTGATCGCCTCTGAGCGTCGATTCACCTGCTTTCAGATCTCTCTTTAGCGTCCCTGACATCAGAGGTGCCACTTTCTTCCTATGATGACTGGTTTTACGAGGATCTGTTGTCGCTGTCATCCCTGAATCTACATCTCTCTTTCTTCTGCGCACTCTGTGCTGTCCCTCTCTATCTCTCTTCGTCTCCTTCACCTTGTTCACTGTTCAATGTTCCGCATGCTTGCTTCCATCTGTAGCACGGTCTTAGCTGCCTCATGTAATATCTCACCCTCTACCCATTGCCTACTCTACCTTTCCCTTTATTACCTCCCTCCATCTCTCTTTCATCCGCCTCGCTCCATTCAAAACTCGTTTTGTTCTGTTTCTCCATCCCCTGACAGCATCTTTCGCTCAACCTAGCTCCCTTGGTCTCTCCCCCTCTCCGCTCTCACCAACCAACCCACCTATTCGGCTCACACTCAACTCCCAATGCTACCATATTCTTTTGTTTACAGCTCTCATTTGACATCTAACAACTTACAGCATAAAAATTGATGCATCCCACAACCACCAAAACCAAAGAGTGATTAATGTCAGATATCTCCCTTTTCCCCTTGCAGGCAGCACAGCGCAAGGCATTGAACTTCAGCCTGCTGGGCTGAGTGCCGTCCCATCTGAGCAGCAGAGGTGGGCGGTTGCCCAAGAAATCGGGACTGAACTGGAATGTTATGGGCTTGCAGTGCATTTGCCAGGATTGGAATGAAAGGACGTGACACAAAAGAAGGGAATTGGATTGCCACCAGCCATCCCGACACTAGCGGAAGATCTCCTGGAGTTGTGGGTGAAGCGTGAAACGAACAACACCACTTGGGAAGTTCTATATGAAGTCCTAAACACAATCGGACGACCGGACATTGTGCGCAAAGTGCAGATGGATTGGAACGGTGAGAAGATCATCATGCCAAAGGATCCATAGGTAGTGAGAGTGAATTCTTGTTAAACAAGCCATAAAATCACTACTTTGGCATGTACAAATATTCAATTTAGCGATTGGACTTCTTGTCTTAGCTAATGGTTTCCCAGATCATTCTTGTTGTCACAACAAACTTTCAGTTTAACTGAACTGAATTTTCTTTACTTGTTTACAGCACCAACAGCCGAGGAGAACAAGCGTAGAAGTGGTGAGTCAGCACAGTTTTCTTGTCCTGGAGCGAAGCGAAGGAAACACCTAGAGAAGGAAGTTATGTTTGGGTGGGGGTGTTGTAGATCTTGAAGAAAGCATGGTGGGCCGTATAGACTATAGGGGGTCCTCTACAGACAATGGATGGCCATCTGTCTAATAAGTTAGGCCATCTCAACTGAAATAATTGCGCTTGTGAGACACTCACAGCTCGGTCGGACCAGTGAAAACTTTGACGTAGCTCTCCCAGCAAGCTCCGTTGTACAGCAGGGAAAAGTGGTGATTGGTCCGTTTGTGAAACTCTGATGTTGCCTTGGTTGGTTGGATTATTTCGTTTTCTCCAACATGTGAAAATTTTGCCTAGCTTACTGCACTCCAAAACCATCCAGGAAGCTCGGTAAACGTTTACGCTTTTTCAGCAATGGCTAGCACAACAGGTGTGCCAAACCTTGAGATGTGCGTGGGTCCATGAATTCAGATTCAAAATATGTGAAAGCAGCGACCAGATAAGCTTGCCTAGCCTGCCACTGAGCCTGTCTAGGCTATAGACTACCAATCTGGGCATGAAGTCCTCTCAGCTCATCTAGCTCAACTGAGCTCACCATCACACAGTGATTCAGGCTGGGATGTAGGTCCCTCAAAATTTCAAGGACTATTTGGCCTCATAAAAACTGGCTGAATGCACGGTCATTTTCTAGATCCCTTTAGGCGCTGTAAAGCGGTCCATACTTGCGGGCTATGCGACGAGAGCAGAAGACCATCCTTTATGTAACTTTTCAGACGGATGGCCATCCATTATCAGTAGAGGACCCCCTACAGTCTGTACGGCCCACCGTGCTTTGTTCCAGAGGAAGTGGAGTCGCCAAAGCTCTTTAGAGTAACTTTCATCTGTTCTTTCTCTCCCACACTCGCCGACATACACACACTCTCCCTCTCTTTCTGTCTGAGGTTGTCGTCGATTCTGACCGATGGTCTACTGGACCTGGGCCAACTGAAGGATGTGCAACACTACTGCATCTTTGAAAGTTTCCTCACCGTTGCTGACTTCACCGACATACGGGATATGCGTCAGAAGGGTTTCTGTATGAGTTGGAGGAGCAGGAACGGAGTGTTTTCAGTTGGATCCTTTCCGCCAATTAAGTATACATGAAAGTGTTTTGTTAGTTGTTCAAAAAGAAGTTTTTTTTCTTCTGTACGTTTGCCTGCCATTTCTACCTTCGATTGTTGCCGCCTATTCATACGGGTAGAGAGTTCATTTACGTTTATCATGTGCCGCACTGCTCTTCTGCTTTCAATTCATTTCTAAATCGGCCATCATCTAGCTCCTTTGTTTTACAAAACGAACCATTTCCCACTGAGTGCTGGAAAAGAGAAGCAACATCAGCTTCTGTTTTCTTTTTCATCGTGCAAGCGTTTCCTGTTTTTTTTTTTTGTCTAAGCCTATGTTGACGTTGTGATAGACATGTATGACTTTAGTTCATAGTTCAGCATTGCCTGCAAATGTGAAGGTTTTGACCTTGGTGTAATTAATTCCTTTGCTATTCAGTCTACTCATCCTGGCTTTGTGAAATGGAGATAGAGTCCTCCTTTCCAATTTCCACTGGCTTCCATGCTTGCATGATTGTATGTGATGGGGACTTGAGCTGAAAGTAATGTCGCTTGTGTTTTGCACACGTTATTCCTCAGACAAGTCCGGTCTAAAAGTTCCAGGCAATCGATCGAGGAATCGAATCTGCAATAACATTCACAGAGAGTCTAGGAGTGGAAGGCGGCGAACTAATAATTATTTGATTTTTTCTTTGAATCCATGTAAAAACGTGAACCTTAGGCCACGTGATGCCTGCAATCTTTCCAGGGGATGGGTTTTGGCAGTTTCAAAATCCCTATGGGTACCCGGGTGAAACTCAAGGCGTAGAAATATTTTCACCTACCGAGTGAATCTTAAGCATCCAGGAGCTTTTCAACTGTGTGCTGTCGACATCATATTCATTACAGAGCTATTGACCGTGCATCCGATTTCAGGCAGCCAACACATTTCCTGCACTGCCCACACTTGAATATTAATTGCAGTCTAATCAGTAGAAATAGGACTTAAATCTGGCCCCCTCCCCCCACCCACCAACTCATGATTAACGATAAACCTACCAATCCTTATAGGCATACCAAATTGCACCATTCCGCAAACGTGGGTTATAGTGAAAATTAACCAGAGGGAAGTAAAAATGATAGGCGAACCAGTATTCGAACTGAATAATGAGATGGAAATCTTATAGCCAGCTCCCAATCCTTTTCTTTTTACCTTCAGTTCTCTCACTCTCCCACACCCTCTCTCTCTCTCTCTTGCATGCGTGTGTTCGTGGGAGATTTTAGATTTGATGTAGCTATTGTGCTTCCCCGTATGAAAGCGTAAGCTCACCTTCCTTCAATATGAATTTTCACTCGTGCACCACACACTTGGCAGAGTTTTTGACTAGGAGTCAAGTGTTGAGAAATTAAGGCAGTGAATCCGGGTCGAGCATGATCGACTATCTGGAAACATAACCGAACCAGTGCAAAAAAAGTAATAGAGCTTGCACTTGCGCACTTCATTCTGATCTTTATATCTAGCCAGGCCTAGCCAGCACATACACACCCGGTGATTTCTGAAAATGAATACTACCCGCTTTCAAAGCCTTCATGTGAACAGAGCTTTGCAGCCATAGTAATGCCAAATATTGAATGCGTGTAGATCTACCTGTTCTGCTCGTGGGCGCCCACGAGCAGAGCAGGCAAAATTTCTCAAGAGCTGTTGGATTCTCATGAGGTTCTCATGAGAATCTCATGAAGCTTTTGTGAAATATGAGATTTTTCAAGACCTTTTTTGCCCATGAGAATCCTGATTTTTTCGTAAGCTTACCAAAGCTCATGAGTTTCCCATGAGCATTTGACAAGATTCTCATGAGGTTTCTCATGAGCCTCTCATGAGGCTTCTCACAAGGTTCTCAAAAGATTTTTCGTGGCGTTCTGCGAGTTTTCTCGTGAGGTTGACACAATGGCGTGGTTCTTGCGACTTGTCTCATGAGGTTTTCTGCATGCACTCTCCTCACCCAAAACTTACCCACATTCTAGTGATCAAGCGTTTCATCCATTCGATCATTTCTGTCCTTGATTGCATCGAGAGTATTATCAGCTTAGCTCTGTGCAATACACAATCATGGGTGTCCTGAAGATGTTGTACAGTATTGCACTTGATGCTTTCAGCTTACTAAATAGTATTATATACATGGTAAAGTGACTTTCAATTAAACTCTACACACGAGCGATGTTTCTGAAGGGAACTTGGTTTTACACAATTGACCTGAAACATGGCCTTTCTGAAAACTTTTTCCCAGAAGGTATGCGTGGCATCATGATCATGAAATTTCTTTTGCTACAACACGATGATGTCTAGGAGAAAGCAAAAACAGTGGGAGGAAGTAAGAACGTCCATGGAAAGCAAAGACCGAAGAGAGAGCAAAACAATGAGCAATGCAAAAAGACCAATCCAGGAGAAAAGCAGAGGCAGGGAAAGCAATAGGAGAAGAGAGACAGAGAGAAAATGATGCCATCTCAATGTCTTTGCAGTTTGTTCTATATCGCTACCTGCTCCACGTGATCGGGTAGTCGCACTGCAAAAGGAAAGCTGTCGGTAATTACTACTGCCATCTTGTGTGCGATGTCATCCTTGGACACTACACTCATCGTGCCGTCCTCATGGTTGACACAAGGGAAGATTTGCCCGAGCTCTTGCTGAAGCAAGGCGAACGGCGATTGTCAAGTGGCAGCGGCTGCTCGCGAGTCACGCTCACGAGAAGGATGACATCTGTTGAGCGCATCGACTACATCGAAGAAGCACACAGTTGTTCATGCGGCGTTGTTTTTTTTTTTTCAGCGGTGGCCGAGCTGACGCTGAAGACGCAGGAGCAACCAGGGCACTTGGTCTTCATGACAGGGACCTCCTTCATGTCACGAGATTCCTCTGAAGCCAGTAACTCACCCTCAGGCTCGGACAGAACAACCGACTGCAGTTTCCCCATTCCCAATATGTTTGGGGCAACAGGAAGACCGCGGCCACTGCAAAGCAACGGAGGTTTCATGTTCATGCAATCGTCATGTAAGGCGTTTTGAGGTTGGGTCTCCTTTTGCCGGCTGAGAGGAGCTGCTACATACAGTTGGATTGTCCCCACATCTTTTGTTCTCTCTCAAGGTGTGTGAAGCCCGAAAGGAATGTTTTCTCCGCCATTGCTTGACCATAAATGAGTTAAGTAAGAGGCTGGTCTCATTGCGGCCGCAGCGCCTAGTCGTCTACGCTGCAGTTTTGTTATAGTCGGGGCCACTACGCGGCATGCAGCTTAAAGATGCCGCAGCAAAACTTGCTGCGGCCGGGCTTGCTCTGCCGTGTTGCGGCTTACGTTATGCGGCACGAACTGCAGCTTCATTCTGCACCGTCAACTTTTTGGTCGCAGTACCAGTAACTCGCAGCGAAACCTGACTTGATTGCAAAGCGCTTTCTTCACTTCAATAGACATTAATCCTTTCGTTCGTTGGTCCTTTGAAGTTTATATGTGCGCTTCTGGTGCCGTTATTAGCAAGCCAGAGCAACCGGGCAAACGTACAAACATACCAAGGCCCCATTCCCAAAAGCTATAGTTGAGTTGATAAGGCCAGTGTACGAAGCTTTCAGCTCCACCACTCTGCTGAGAATGTGCACGAGAGGGATCACAAAAAATCAAAATGAGTCGTTGCTCGCCAAGATATGGCAATTTATTGCTAAGCACCATTGCCACAGCAGACCTGCAGTCTTCCTCGCTGTGGCATTAGCAATTGGCCTTTTCAAGTATGGCAACGTCTTCATTGGAAAGACCTTGCAGAGATTGGGCTAAGGAAGAAGAGAAAGAGCATGAAACAGAAGGCAGATGACCAGGCAGCAACGGAGGGGTCGGAGTATAAATCTGGTGCATTCGTGTCTGATGGTTAGCCTATTGTGCTAGCTGACCCAGCAGCAACCCAGCAACATCTCAAGCCAAGAAAAGCACCAGTTTGCAAAAAATGCAACAAGCCCCGAAAGGGTCACAAGAACGGCCGGCCTTGTTCTAAGGCTCAACCGTGAAGGAAAACAATCAAGGCACTTTTTCCCCACTGGTATTTTGCTCTTCTTCTTCAGTCTCTTTCTCTCTCTCTCTCATTTCAGTTTAACTTCCCGAAAAGACTTCCTTTTGATGGCTCCTCCTTAGTCTCTCACACACTCTGGCTTGCAAAGTTTTCCCTTCTAATCATGTAGCAAGTTATGCTTGACTTTTAATGTGAGGCCTCTAACTCACTCGGTCATTCACTCACTCACTCACTTTGAAGAACATTATATTGATGTAATGTACAAGGCTGAATCAAGATAATGCCTAAAAGAAAATGAGTAGATGCCGGGTACTTGCATAGGAAAATACAAAAATAAAATTATGAGCATAAAACACTCACTCACTGAAACAGCTTTATTGAAATATTACGAAGAATCACAAGATATTAAGATTGTCCTGAAGATAGAGCATGCACCATGAAATTTAAACAATTTACTACTAAGATAGGATTTGAGGGATCCAGACTGGGTGGACATGATTCAGGAGAAATTTTCCAGCTCACCAGCCATAAGACACAGATTTAACAAGATGTTTCGTCAGATATGCCTCTGACTTCATCAGTTGCAAACTAGGAGCGCACAAGACCGGGACACAGTTATAGGTCCCTTATGGTAATTGTACATAGTTAAAGGCATAGGAAGAATTATGCCTTTTTTGTTGTTATTGCTATGGCGTCACCATGATTTTGTTGCTAGGGCGTCTGTGCATGTAGTCAGCCAATGAGGACTTGCTACGTGGGTGGTATTTCGGTCTTTTAATTGTGTCCTGCTCTTTTGCGCTCCTAGTTTGAAACTGATGAAGTCAGAGGCAGACCTGACGAAACGTCTTGTTAAATCTGTGTCTTATGACTGGCGAGCTGGGAACTTTCTCCTGAATCAATTTACTATTACTCACTCACTCACTCAATGGCACTCTCTATCCTTCCCTCTCTCCCCCTCTCTTTGTCTCTGTCTCTCTCAATATCAGCGTAGCCTTTATGCATCAAAGTACATACAACTGATGTAATTCGAAAGCTGGCAATGACCCATGGACTAAAACTGTCCTGGAAAAATTTCTCTCCCCTCTTCATCCAAACGATACTCTAACCTGCTGTACAAAATCGCCTAACAGTCTGGAGTCTCCGAAAATATCTACTGGGTCAACGCATCGTCCACAGATTTGAGTTTCAATCGGACTAAAAGAGAGAAAGAAGGAACGAAGGCAGACTTTTTTTATAAAAACAACAAATTTGCCTATATATATCAACTGTCCAAGTCGCTACCTGAGCCTTCAATTCCCAAAAGGAACATTTCGAGGCTCAGCTCCACAGCCTGCAAAAATCACAGCAATAGACTGTTAAAACTAAAGTACACAAATTCCAGACGTGATTGAGGAAGATATGATGGAAGAAAGATATGAATCTTCACCGAGGTGGGATGCGTATACAAAAAAAGAGGGGAATCATCTGATCTACGAATATGTGTGCCTTGTGCACAATGAAATGAATAGTTCGAAAGGGGAAAACTCCCAGTCATGGTCAACTGATATATTCTAAAGTAGACAAATTTCAGACTTGGCTGAGGAAGAAATGATGGAGCAAAGGTATTCAGTGAGAACGTGGGATACAAAAGTAAAAAAAAAAACTAGCACCAACCATCGGATCTACGAACATGTTCCCTTCGTGCACAATGATATGAACCGCTCAAAAGGGGAAAACATCTTGTCATTGTAAATTGGTATTTACTAAAGGAGACAAATTCTAGACGTGATTGAGGAGAAATGATAGAAGAAAGTTATGAATCTTCACCAAGGTGGGACACGTAAATACAAAAAAAGAGAGAGACGAACCATCTGATCTACGAAAATGTTTGCTTTGAGCACAATAAATGAACAGTTCGAAAGGGGGAAACACCCAATCATGGTAAACTAGTATATAACCACAACCGTCTTATGTACTTCTCATGCATGTCATGCTGTGTACTGCAATGGCCTTGGTTTGGGGCGTGCTTGGTTTTCTGGAGCAGAGTGAGAAAAATGTACTTACACCAGGTGGGGCAGGTACATTTCTCACAGCTTCCGGAAGGTTGGCCCTGACTAGAGCAAGAACACGAACAAATTAAATCTTTGGTCTGACTGAAACTTTCAAACGAAAGGATGGATGACAGAAAAGGTGTCGTATACAGTGTGAAATGCCAGGATTGTGAGGATGAATATGTTGATGAGATGCTTCGCTCCATGAAGGCTAGGATTAAAGAGCATGAACCGGCACACCGACTTGGACGGATTGACGAATCTGCGGTAGCCGAGCACGAACGAATGATCATGTGATTGATTGGAAAGCTGCCAAAGTCATTGACAGTGATCGAAGGAAGATGTCGCGAAAGGTTAGAGAAGCGCTTCACATCGCTAAGAATCAGCCTGCCATGAACAAGGATTATGGTGTCGAACTTAGCGCAGCATGGCTAGACTTAGTGCGAAAATAAGGTCTTGTTTTGTGCATGCTTCAGCTGCAGCGTCTACATGGAGATAAAAAGTTCGATTCGTGTCAGTTGTTTTCGTCATTCTACTGAAGAAGGCCACCACAGTGTGGCCGAAAAGTCTGGAAGCAATCCTGATTGTGGTCTTGTCGAAGAGAGATGGGTTCGTTAGAGTAAGAATCTTCGCAGGGAATACTTGGGCAAAGGCCTCCGATTGATCGTCTTCCGATCACGGCGCAGCTGAAATAAACAAAGCATGTGCAGAGTGCGCAATAAGCTTACCCTGAAGGTAAGTTACGAGGCTTCGCATACTGTGATGGGAAAGACGCACTTACCCGCAGTATTCTCGCCCACTGCGTGTGGTAACCATGCCGCTTGACTTCGCTGCCAGCCTTCTCCCTCTCATATGCGTCGAGGTCATTTCGTCCGGCCCGTGAAAGCATCCTCGAGAACATCGTCCACGAACGAAGGAACCTTGCTAAATCTTCCGAAGATGAAGGGCATTTTTAGCGAAAGCAAGCGAGGAAAGCTGCAATGACACTTTTCCAGCTTTCTGCATTCTTGCGATGCTACTGCTTGTACACACTTACCCAAATCGGCGTATGTTTCGCTTGAAGCTCTCCATCAAACGATGTCTCGAGTTTGCCATGCCAGTTAAACCTTCAACATTTTTTTTTCTGCCGAGAACAAATCAGCATATAAGGACTAAGATGAAAACACAACTAGGAAGCTGTAGAGTAAATGACTGCTGTTTTACAATGAGGGGGCACCCACCCTTAACGGGAAAGACGGAGAAGGGCAACATATCAGGGATAAAAACAGAGTGGGCAAAAGATAAGGAAAGGAAAAAAATTAGACTCTTTCTAGATGCTCTGTAAAACACCATTCGTGCGGATTAAGGTAAACAAACGCGAACATATCTGCAGCCAAATAATACACAGCTTGTAGAATCTCAGTCTACAAGAACTATGAATAATGAGCGTTGCCCTTACGAAAAACATAGGATCTACGTACCGAAACATGCAAAACTGAAAAGCGCGTGGAGTAGGAGAATCTTGTGGCTTGTTTTGATTGAAGCTTTGCGTGAGACCTAAATCCATTTCTTTCCACTGAGGTAAGCCTTGTGGTAGCAAATCGGTTTCAATTTTTGGTTTGTGTGCTTTAGGTAAGTCTTGTGACAGCACATCGTGTTTACTCTTTTCTTTTCTTTTTTTTTTTTTGGGGGGGGGGTTCCGTACTTTAGGTAAGTCTTGT